>CALNHX010002895.1:0-164618 GCA_940337035.1 Agriotes lineatus | reverse complement strand
ATTTTCTTTAAAAGGCTTCTAATCTTATAAAATTAACTATTAATACAGTTTAACGACAAACCTTTCTTAGGGTCCTGGATTCCTGGATCTCATTAAAGATCTTATAATTTCGTTAAAAGACTTTCAAGTTAATCAAAACTGTAATTGCTTTGTTTAAACAACATTTAATTTAATCCTGCCGATTACATTTTGTTTAAAAGGCTTTTAGTCTCTCTAAAACGATCTTTAATCTTATATAATTAACTATTAATACAGTTGAACGACAAACACTTAATAGGGTCCTGGATCTCATTAAAGATCTTTTAATTTTGTTAAAAGACTTTAAAGTTAATCAAAACTGTAATTGCTTTGTTAAAACAACATTTAATTTAATCCTGCCGATTACATTTTGTTTAAAAGGCTTATAGTGTCTCTAAAACGATTTGTAATCTTATGAAATTTACTACTAATATTCTGTAGCTACTTATATTTCGTCCATACGATCTTGAATCTCATCACTGTGAACATCAGATTTGCTTTGTTAAAACTATATTTTAGTTAATTTTGACGATTACATTTTCTTTAAAAGGCTTCTCGACTCTCTAAAACGACCTTTAATCTTATAACATTAACTATTAATACAGTTTAATGACAAACATTTCATAGGGTCCTAGATCTCAATAAAGACCTTTCAATTTCGTTTAAAGACTTTAAAGTTAATCAAAACTGTAATTGCTGTGTTACACAATATTTAATCTAACCTTGACAATTACATTTTGTTTAAATGGCTTTTAGTCTCTCTAAAACGATCTGTAATCTTATAAAATTTACTAATATCCTGTAGCTACTTATATTTCGTCCATACGATCTTGAATCTCATCACCGTGAGCATCAGATTTGCTTCGTTAAAACTAAATTTTAGTTCAATTTGACGATTACATTTTCTTTAAAAGGCTTCTCGACTCTCTAAAACGACCTTTAATCTTATAAAATTAACTATTAATACAGTTTAACAACAAACATTTCATAGGGTCCTACATCTCAATAAAGATCTTTAATTTCGTTTAAAGACTTTAAAGTTAATCAAAACTGTAATTGGTGTGTTAAAACAACATTTAATCTAACTATGACAATTACATTTTGTTTCAAAGGCTTCTAGTCTCTCTAAAACGACCTGTAATCTTATAAAATGTACTGCTATCCTGTAGCTACTTATATTTCGTCCATACGATCTTGAATCTCATCACCGTGAACATCATCAGATTTGCTTTGTTAAAACTATATTTTAATTCATTTTGACGATTAATTTTCTTTAAAAGGCTTCTAGACTCTAAAACGACCTTTAATCTTATAAAATTAACTATTAATACAGTTTAACGACAACCATTTCATAGGGTTCTGGATTCCTGGATCTCATTAAAGATCTTTTAATTTCTTTAAGACTTTAAAGTTAATCAAAACTGTAATTGTTTTGTAAAAACAACATTTAATTTAATACTACCAATTACATTTTGTTTAAAAGGCTTTTAGTCTCTTTAAAACGACCTGTAATCTTATTAAATTTACTACTAATATCCTGTAGCTACTTATACTTCGTCCATACGATCTTGAATCTCTATTCTCCAGTGTACAGATTATCTGTCAATTTCAATTTTTATAATGCTTGTGAAAACTGTCCTGATATGTTTGTATGTTCTTTTAGAGTATTTAAAAATAAGATGACTAGTATAATTCTTAGATGGCGGAATTAAGTCATTAATTAATTTTAGATCATTTATCATTTTGTTATCAGTCATATTTCATTTTCTTTGTTATTTTTTGTTCGGCTTATAAACGCAGACTGTTATATATTAATGATTATGTTTATGTAGTGGTAAATTGTTATAGGGTGTCCGTCTTTCATGTACACCTGTTATTTACCCAAAATAAAATAAAATAAAAAAAAAATAAAAAAAAAAATCACCGTGAACATCAGATTTGCTTTGTTAAAACTATATTTTAGTTGATTTTGACGATTACATTTTCTTTAAAAGGTTTCTAGACTCTCTAAAACTACCTTTAATCTTATAACATTAACTAGAATTAATACAGTTTAACGACAAACATTTCATAGGATCCTAGATCTCAATAAAGATCTTTCAATTTCGTTTAAAGACTTTAAAGTTAATCAAAACTGTAATTGCTGTGTTAAAACATTTTATCTAACCTTGACAATTACATTTTGTTTAAACGGCGTTTAGTCTCTCTCTTTACTACTACTATATTTTAGTTAATTTTGACGATTACATTTTCTTTAAAAGGCTTCTAGACTCTCTAAAACGACCTTTAATTTTATAACATTAACTATTAATACAGTTTAACAAAAAACATTTCATAGGGTCTACATCTCAATAAAGATCTTTCAATTTCGTTTAAAGACTTTAAAGTTAATCAAAATTGTAATTGGTGTGTTAAAACAACATTTAATCTAACTATGACAATTACATTTTGTTTCAAACGCTTCTAGTCTCTCCAAAACGACGTGTAATCTTATAAAATGTACTACTATCCTGTAGCTACTTATATTTCGTCCATATGATCTTGAATCTCATCACCGTGAACATCATCAGATTTGCTTTGTTAAAAACTATATTTTAGTTAATTTTGATCATTAATTTTCTTTAAAAGGCTTCTAGACTTTAAAACGACCTTTAATTTTATAAAATTAACTAGTAAAACAGTTTAACGACAATCATTTCATAGGGTTCTGGATTCCTGGATCTCATTAAAGATCTTTTAATTTCGTTAAAAGAGTTTAAAGTTAATCAAAACTGTAATAGCTTTGTTAAAACAACATTTAATTTAATCCTGCCAATTACATTTTGTTTAAAAGGCGTTTAGTCTCTCTAAAACGACCTGTAATCTTATGAAATTTACTACTAATATCCTGTAGCTACTTATATTTCGTCCATACGATCTTGAATCTCATCACCATGAACATCAGATTTGCTTTGTTAAAACTATATTTTAGTTGATTTTAACGATTGCATTTTCTTTAAAACGACCTTTAATTTTATAAAATTAACTAGTAAAACAGTTTAACGACAATCATTTCATAGGGTCCTGGACTCTTGGATCTCATTAAAAATCTTTTAATTTTGTTTAAAGACTTTAAAGTTAATCAAAACTGTAATTCCTTTGTTAAAACAACATTTAATTTAATCCTGCCAATTACATTTTGTTTAAAAGGTTTTTAGTCTCTCTAAAACGACCTGTAATCTTATGAAATTTACTACTAATATCCTGTAGCTACTTATACAAGGTGGCGCACAGCCGACTGATACATTTTAAATCACTGTTGGAGTAGAAATATTTCTTTTAAAACAACGAAACATGGATTTTATAATAACCAAAAACCAAATTTTATTTTTTAAATATTACATCAGGCAGGTGGTCGTGAAGGTAATGCTGCACGCGGTTGAATACCGAAATACTGTTGAAAATTGCGCCTTGTCTGTGTAATGGATTTAGTCTTATAGTAAAACCAAACTGCTACTGTACGATGAACTAAGGGTCCATTGCTCCATTCCAATTACTAAACATTAACTTGAAAAGTTACACTAACTGTTGCGAATAGCAAAGTTTTGTTAGCACTGTCACTTCGACAGAAAACAAAAAACACAATGTATCAGTCGGCTGTGCGCCACCTTGTATTTCGTCCATACGATCTTGAATCTCATCACCCTGAACATCAGATTTGCTTTGTTAAAACTATATTTTATTTTATTTTGACGATTACATTTTCTTTAAAAGACTTCTAGACTCTCTAAAACGACCTTTAATCTTATAAAATTAACTATTAATACAGTTTTAACGACAAACATTTCATAGGGTCCTGGACTCTTGGATCTCATTAAAAATCTTTTAATTTCGTTTTAAGACTTTAAAGTTAATCAAAACTGTAATTGCTGTGTTAAAACAACATTTAATCTAACCTTACATTTTGTTTAAAAGGCTTTTAGTCTCTCTAAAACGACCTGTAATATTATGAAATTCACTACTAATATCCTGTAGCTACTCGTACTTATATTTCGTTCATACGATCTCGAATCTCATTAAAATAACTTGTGATCTTGTCACCATGAAGATCTTCAGACGACATTAGATTTGTTAAAACCATATTTTATTTAAGTTTTACGATCACATTTTCTTTATATGGCTTTTTAAGACCCTCTAACACGACTTTCAATGAAATTAACTATTAATACAGTTTAACAACAAAAAGTTCGTTCATAGGATCTTTTAATTTCGTTTAAAGCCTTTACAGTTAATCAAAACTGCAATTGCTGTAACATTTGATTTAACCTTGACCATTATATTTTGTTTAAAAGGCTTTTAGTTTCTCTAAAACGACCTGTAATCTTAAGAAATTTATTAATATCCTGTAGTTATTTATTTTTCATTCCTACGATCTTGAATCTCATTAAAATAACTTGTAGTCTTGTGACCGTGAAGGTCATCAGACGACGGTTTGTTAAAAGCATTTTGACGATTACATTTAAAAGGCTTTTAGGTTTTCTAAAACAACCTTTAATATAAAACTGACCATTAGGCAATATCCTTTAATGACGTAGATTTCGTGCATACAATCTTGCATTTCGTTAGGACAACTTTTAATTTAGCAAGTAGACGATTAAATTTTATCAAAACTGTAATTGGTTTGTTAAATCCATATGTAGTGCAATTTTAACATTTAATTGTCCTTGAAAAGGCTCTTGTTTACATTAAAACGACTTTCAATCTCATTCAATCACCCTTAAATGACTTTCAATCTAGTGTACACGACTTAAAATCTCACGGTTAGTTATATTTAAATGGTCTTTTATTTTGTTGTTCGAAATATGTTGTTAACTTGCTTCATCTTGTTTATATAATTTTTAATCGCACTAAAATGATGTTTACTTCAGATAAGGTTTTCAACTTCAACTTTGTTAAAATCTAAAGCTGTTCTGAATGTTAAGGATTAAATATTATTTTCATAACTTTTAGTTTCGTTAAAAGGACTTCCAGTCTTTTCAACCTTTAATCTATTTTCAAGCGTTTTCAATCTGGTGTCAAGGACTGCAAATATGATTGTGTTTTTTAATATCGTTTATGATTTTTAGTTTCCTTATGGTTTCGATAACTTCCGTGAACCAGTTGTTTGCAGAAAAGTCTTTTAATTTCATCTTAGGGACTGATAACTAATTAAAACGACGTTTTATCTTTTTAAATCAATTTTTAATAGCAATTAAACAATTTTTTACCTAGTTAAAATGATTTGCAATCTCGTTAAAAAGAATTTTCAATCTCAATGAAACGGACATTGTCAAAATATCGTTTAGCACCATTTAGACCATTTTAAATTTTATTTCAATGTTTTCAATTTGGAGAATGAGCCATTTAAGCCCTTCAGAATTTACTATTACTTTAATTTAACCATGGTTGCTACCACAAGCTCCATAAAATTTGCCCCCATATATTACTTAGCATTAGAAAATTCAGAAATGCTTTGGTGTGATCATTACAGGTTGCGATTTCCAGTCGGTACGTGCCTGGGAATTAATATATTATGATAAAAGTGACATCATTTTTGGTCGTACATTTAATTTTGGTTCCCTTGAAATATTGCGCCGTAATCCCAGGATTCTGCAATAATACGCCACTGGATGGTATCCAAGATATAGATATAAAAGACTGAAAAAACTGTCAAAAACACACACAGTCAGATAAAATATCATAAGGAAACATATGTGATTTAATGAACCAGCGCCAATTTCATAAAATGGCATAATTTGCATATTACCGACATTTGGTTAGCTGGCAGGCTTTATAAAGATGCAGTTTTTGTTAATCAATGCAGGGAACGGGTTAGAAGAACGACAAAGAAATGCAACAGGGGAGGGCAAAGGGGAAGGTTAATCGGTTATATTTGTTCAATGTTGCCATATTGTTTAAGCTTTAACTGAGCATTGAATCGCATTATTATAAACCTAAACTATAACGACTGTACATCATTTGAGGAAAACGGTATATTTAACCAATATTATCGTGTAATTTTACAACCTCTTCCATGTTTTCTAATTTGTCAAAGAAGCCTGAACATAACTCCAAATCAGAATCACTTAATGGTACTGTCCGACTTGGAATATATTCTAAACTTGCATTAGTAATTTTGTAATTCAACGTTTCTAAATTTTTTTGCACTTGGCTAAAGTTGCGAGGATCACAGATGAATTGAAGGTTATGAACATCGTCATCCAATTTAACATCTTCAGCATCAGCTTCTATGGCATGATTGGTTGCCAGTTCTAACACCGCTGTGGCTGACGATTCACTTCCTGTTTGAGGCAAATCAGTTTCTATGATTCCTTTATGTTCAAACAGGTGTTTTCCGCTGCCTTCCAGATATTTACAACTGTGGAAAATAACTGATAGTTGCGGCATATTGTAAAATATTAAGACTACCTACGCATGTTTTTTCATAATAGTTGATATATCAATTTTTGTTTTTACAATGTTAGAGCTAACAACTTCGCAAAGGATTATGCAACCTCCGGGGCCTCTGTAAATACAAACATTAATCTCTAGAAACTAGTTTGTTATATTTTAAAAATTACTTTATTTCAAACATATGTCTTTTCATTTGTGCCTTATCCTTCTGGGTACTTTTTATTACACTTTCTACAGTTGCGGCAGGCATGCTCATCCGTTTCGCTTGTGCTATAATCTGTTCCAGCTTGGTGTTAATTGCTGGATTGTTAGAGCCCCCTTCTAAAAATCATACGCAATGGTAGTAGTTAGGTCTGCTACAAGCTATAGATGGAGTACCTTGTATAGCTACCTTAATCTGCGTACTGAGCTTTGTGAACATCTTTGATCGCTGATCATCTTTCAGTGCTTTAGTATGCTTAATATTTGCCCACTTGGAATGCCCTGCGAATCTTTTGGACGTGTAAATGGAGCTGATACATACCGTTTTCTTTAAAAAATCGAATTGCAAGATTTTGTTCATCTTTTCAACCTTATTTAAAGTACTATAGGTTAGTGAGGTTAGGATATGGAGAAGTGAGGTTAGGTTGTTAGATATTCAATTTGTCGTGTCTCTTATGTGGTTAAAGTGAAATCTTAAATATATTAAAATTAATTTTTAATATTAATGGAAAGCAGTTATCAACAATTACTATTAGCAGGATCACTTGTTACCTATATCTCTACTGCATTGAATATTACCGGAATGTTCAAATGGCTCTTGATGAAAATACACCATGCATGTTGGTCGATCTATCCAAAGATTTGATTCAGTCAATCATGTGCAATTATTAGAAACGCTAGATATAGGTATAAGAAGCATAGCAAATAAGCGTTTCCAGTCATCTCTGGAAGATAGATTCCAAATCGTAAATATTGATTGTGTCACAAGTAAAGAATCCACAGTAGAATATGGAGTCCCACAAGGTACAGTCCAAGACCCGTGCTTTTTACAATATATGTAAAGGATTTACTCCAACTAGAAATTGAGGGAACAATTCACTCTTATGCTGATGACATGGCTATCACCTACAAAGACCGCAACTGGACCAACCTCAAGCGAAAAGCAGAGAAAGATATGGAGAAAATAAAACAGTGGTTTAATAGAAAACAATTAACAGTAAACTTAAAAAAAAACGAAATATATATACCTTTTACAAATTATAAAGTTACATTACTACCGCAAACGCAGTTAACTTTATTAGACCAGGTTCTTTATAAGTAGAAAGTAGATAAATTAAAACTGTTAATTTAAAAAAAAATCAGTGACATCTTGGAGATTATCTAAACAAACAATTTACATTTGTCAGTTCTGTTTAAAGTTTATAACTTATTATTAAATTCTTACTAAAATGTACCTATCTATAGAAGATTGATTAAAAACACTTGTTAGGAACAGTCAAAACACACCACATTATCTTCTAATTTTGACGAACGCTGTATAAGCGCGTGTTCTAAACTTCTGCGAATCTAGCATATTTTTAAGCGACGTCCTGGGCGCACGTGTCCGTTATCGATCTTTCTGTGGACGCGAGTTTCGTTGCAAACGCTCGATTTCAGTGAGGAATTGTTTCGCTCAAATTAGGGGTTTGTGTGAGCAGGAATGAGAGGAAACGAGTGTTTTATCCCGCTTTCGTCTGACCTCGTGCAACAGTTGGATATTGATCGTTTGTTTAGGCGCGAATAACAAGTCGCCCATCCCGATTTCTTCCGGCAGACAGCGGCGCAGGAACTACTGTAATTATGGAGGGGCAAAACTTTTCTTTGAATGTTTTAACACAACTAAGCTTTATGTTCGGCTGTTCCATAAACACTTTCTTATAGTATTATATAGCGTCCATAAAGTGCCACTTTAGTCCATACAGTAAAGTAAAACGGCCGTCTGTCAATGTTATTATCAAAATAAATGTCATTTTATTCAAATCAGGAGAGAAGATTATATTAACTGAAAACTTTACAAACAATAAAAAGAAATTACCTCTAATACCTTACGGTAATAGGTAGTTACTCTTGATATTACAATTAACCTAGAAGTACCACACTTCGAAACTATCAAATGTTTCAATAGAAACTTGGATTTTCTAATGTGTCTAATATAAATGATAATTGTAGATAAAAGGAAATATTATGCAGTACAGTCGAACGTAAAGCTTTGCATGCAGCTCCTACATAATGAGACCTTATTTGACTTGTCCTCTTTATCGCTACGCTACGCTCGCCCTCCATAAAATTAATTCGTCCAATAAAGTCCTACATTATATACTTGATACGTAAATAACGATAATATAGATAAAATGCTAAAACGATACTTTGCAGGCAGATTATACGTATACCTGGCATAAAACCGAGAAAATTTCAGAGAAATATATACAGGGTGAGCACCTTAACAAAATAAAATGTTGTATATTTTTGCTTTAGCTGAGAAATAGATGCAAGTAATAATAGATGATTTTTGAGGCTTTCACGACCATTGTCATTAAGTAACAAACGACTTCCGGGATTGGACCGTGTCATGATTGAGATCGAAGAACTCAACGTTTCGCCCACTTTCGTAAGGGGCTTCATCAGGAGGAAAAAAGCACGGTAACTCAACGTGTTAACCACGTCAGAGGCGAAACTCGACTGACTATCGGAAGAAGAAAAGCGAGAATTTATAGGCAAACGCCGTCGCGATTCAGCAAATGCCGTCGCGGTTCAGTGGCGGAGGGCGGGGCTTAGGAATTAGCACTTTCCACATAGAAGGAAGGGGAAAGCCTTCGTCCCGATTGAAATTATTAGGGTGTTTGCAAATCTCAATGGCTTCGCGAATCTTTCTGCTAAAGAAGAATGGGTATTTGCAGATGATGGAAGTTTCATCAAACTCGCATCTCTGAGCACCAGCGCTGTCTCAAGTCAGGTCTCGTTTCATCATCGGCCATCGCCGAACACCAATGCGATACTGGTCATAAGATCCTTTTTGATGAAACTTCCATTGAGATTTGCAAACACCCTAATAATCTCAATCGGGACGAAGGCTTTCCCCTTCCTTCTATGTGGAAACTGTTAATTCCTAAGCCCCGCCCTCCGCCACTGAACCGCGACGGCATTTGCTGAATCGCGACGGCGCTTGCCTATAAATTCTCGCTTTTCTTCTTCCGATAGTCAGTCGAGTTTCGCCTCTGACGTGGTTCACAAGTTGAGTTACCGGCAACCAGTTGCGTCTGGAGCAATCGCCGAGGAGAAGCTATTAAGTATTGTGTGCTGTAGAATTATAATCTTGTGGGCGAATTTGAGGACACATATCGTCAATCATTATCTTACCACGACCCCAAATCAATGCGCGTTTACGTAGGGCACGGGCCCCGTTTGTTTACGTGCCGAATTCCTAACGGTGCAAACCCGCGAACCAGCCGCGGCGTTAGCCTTACTCCTTTGCAGCGAGTGTGTATTATTAAGTAACCGTTTGGTTTGTAAGTGTTTTAATATTAAGCTGTCATTAAACGAGTGGGCGCAGACCCTTCTGGTGTGCCCGAGCGTAATCTAAGATTGTGTGGTTTTACCCAGTTTATTTTTAATGGTGCCAGTGCATTTCATTGCTTATTTAACGTGCTTGGAATTTAGTTGTAATATACCATATACCATTAGACATGTGGAAACAATTGTAAAATCACACACCCGGGCTTTATTCAAAGATCAATAGACCCCTTTTGTTATATGTTACCGATGTGTATTCTTTAACTGTGTTTTGGTTCATGTATTTGTTGTTTTGGTATGCTCTTGCCACTAGCGGCAACTTATGCAGTAGATCCTGCCCGATACTTGTGAGCGACAAGGTAAGTTTTAGCGCTATGGCTGTCGACTTCTGGGGGCACCAAAGCTACAACCCTTTAACTCCCATTTGGCCTTCGAGCTTCTACAAAAGGTGGCTTTATTTATACTCGAAGTTCGTGGCCCCCTCTTTATTTACCAACACCCTGTACATGTGATCATGCTTACTCCTAAAGGTGCCCTGGGTAAAAGTTCAGTATACGGTCCGGGAGTATTTTTTTCTCTAAAAAAAACTCATCAAGACCTAACAACTAACCTAAACCGCTATCCTGAACCGCCGAGAGCGCAACAACATTGCTTTAAACATGACGAGACGATAGCGGCACGCACAACATTTTTACATTCAGAGAAAAAATGCGACCGCTTCGTATACTGAACTTGACTCGGTGTCCTGTTCAAAGAACACCGCCCATCTCACTGAGCGTTTTAGCCGTGGTTTTAGCCTGTTCATGAGTGATTTAGGGCAAGCAGTAAAATTTCCCGAACGTGACATGTGTCATTGGCACTCTCGAACCACGAAGTGTCGTAAAACCAAGTTTATATCGTAACAAACTGAAATTGTTCAAATATGGCGCCGGTATCTGTGAAAACCTCATGGTTTTTGAGGAAAATATTGATTGCTATATCAGACCATCATAAACCATCCATACTGAGTAGTTAGGTAAAAGCAGAAAGATTAACATAGAAAATTCGCTAGATCTAAGTGCATTGTCACTGAGATGCTTAGAGATTGGAGAGAGGTAGTCCACGTAATCTACCGAATTTGCAACAAGGTGTGTGTAAAAGAAACTTGGCCTAGATAATGAAAAGAATGTATATTTATATGCATCAATAAATGATAAAAAATGAATGCCGCAACCATATAACCATTGCTCTTATTAGTCATTCAGCAAGAGCGTTCTACACATAATTCAGGAGCTATGTAGAACCTACATTTTACCCCATTATTCACCGGAAGGCAACTATTAATGAATGTTCTGGCCTGAGACTCAATAGAACCAAATACTGTTTATTAGGAGTAGATCGAGCAGAAGCACCTTCCCTATTTTGATTTGGGTCAAAACTTAATATGCGGATTATAATCCTAGACAATAAATGCTGAAGAACATAGGATTTTTAAATGTAGATATAAGCAGTGACCAGCGCAGAGAAATACAAAACACTTCCATAGAATTAACACCGAAGGTTAAACGGAAAATATACCGCGCGTTGTATAAATATAATAAGGAGTTTCGACCAAGAAAGAAGGAAACTCACTCTACAATAAGTCGCCTCGTTTAGGCATTTTATCCATGGTTTATAATGGAAGGCAGCTCTTTAAGACCGACAATTATTAGCTCCATGAGTCAAAATTTCTTTTAACAGTAATATCCTCACTAGATAGTGAAACAACATCTACAGTGAAAACGTTGAACACCTAAACATCGTTAGACAAATTTACATCTCGCAATGGCATCGTGGTGAACTTGGATGCCACTTCAAGAATGTATCCACAGATGAGGCACTTGCAATCACCAGGAACAAGTTGTAATTGGATGAGACACTTGAGAATGGAGTTGTTAATGATTTGTAGTAAAATCGAGTATTTCAAGCATACAAGCAGTTTTACCAACAAGACCTCGAAATGGCCACTGTAACGCCACTATCACCATTAATTAGCACCATACACATATGTGGGAGACTTAGATCAACGAGAACATCTCAGTATGAGAAAAGCCTAGTTTCTAGCGGTGATACGGGATATGGCCTATAAAGAAGAGATGCGCCAGACGTTTTTTTGGCATTTAACAATTGAATCCGATAAATAAAGTTTACAATAGAAATAGTATCAGAAAACTGTCATGGCTAGATGTATTAGTGAAGAAAGGTGGAATTTCAGGTAAAACGAAAATATACCGAAAACCCACCATTGGACTATGATTCTGACTACCACAATAATGGGAAACGAGTTGATGTGAAGTGCCTATACTGTCGAGTTAAGACCATAAGTTCGGAAGAAGAAAATCTTGAACGAGAACACTGCGAGCTAACGGTTAGCCAAAAAAAGGTCTTATCTTAACATGAGAGAAGATGGATAAGAAAACAGCACATGTGATGAGCATGAGAAAATATCGAGCAAGCACATTGCAATGAAGCTTTCAGTAGCGCTTTCGATGCCTTTAATTTTTGTAACATAGCTTTACTTTGTGCCCTGTTTGTTCACCTAGCTAGTTCAGTTTGCAAAAAGAGACCTCTTAGCTCTAGTCCAGTCGTGGGTATGGAGAAATCAATGCAACAATACTCCGGAAGTTAACCCATTTTGGCTCGTAGCAACTGAAAATACATATTCCAAAGGTCTACTCAAATGAAAACCAATTTGCTCACATTTAATATAATGGAAATACACTCCTGTTCAAAATTAAAGCACCACTCATATTTTTCGACTTATTTTGATTATTTAAGAAAATGTTAGGGTTTACTATAACAAATAATAGGTGGCTTGTGTCAAACAGTTGTTATTATCAGTTTTGTATTGTTTTTGTGATTGCACGTCATTTATCTTTAATGAAAAAGATTAATTACATTGCTCACATAATTCTTTCAGTTTGGTGAGTTGCTACTTGAGCGTTGGTTATTTTTTCTTTTGTAGATTCATTCATTAGGTCAATATTTAACCATTTAACTAAAAAAATGAATCGGGCACGTCATTTAAGCAATGATGAATGCGTAAGAGCTTCAGCTTTGCTAGAAGAGGGAAGAAGTATGCGTTATGTGGCTAATTTATTGAGTGTCAGTCATTCTACAATCAGTCCAATGGTTAGAAGATTTAGGGAAACCAGATCGCACCATAGAAAACGTGTCCAGGGCAGAAAAAGGTCCACAAGTCAAATTGATGAGCGCTTTCTCCGACAACAGGTGTTACGAAACAGAAACAGTACTAGCAGAGAGCTAAGTAATTTACTCGAAACTGTCAGAAATGTTAGAATTTCTGCTTTAACCGTCAGAAGAAGACTAAAAGAAGCCAGATTGTCTACTAGAAGGCTTGCTAGTGCACCACTGCTTACCCCAGATCACAGATCACGCAGATTAAGATTCTCTAAAGATCATGAACAGTGGACTATCGAAGACTGGAAGCGAGTTTTATTCACAGAAGAAATTAGAGTGAGCCTAAAAAGTCCAGATGGTCGTGCTAGAGTATGGCGGAGCCCTGGAGAAAGATTTTGCGAATGCACTGTCTCTCAAAGAGAGCCATTTGGTGGTGGATCAAAAATGTTCTGGGGAGGAATGTGTTTTGAAACACGTACAGAATTAGTCCCCATTCGTCCGCGGTCCATGAATGCAGAATTCTATCTGGAAAACATTATTCAAGATCATGTGATGCCGTTTGCGCCATTTATAGGGGATTCCTTCATATTCATGCAGGATAATGCAAGGCCCCACGTCGCAAGACCTGTGTTAGATTACTTAAACGAAGTCAACATTGAAGTCTTGGAGTGGCCACCGCGCAGCCCAGACTTAAATCCAATCGAGCACCTTTGGGATGCTCTAAAAAGATTGGTCCGATGTCATATACCTGCCCCAATAAGCCTGCAAGAATTAGAGCGAGCTGCCCACTGCAAGTTTCGCGTCCCGAATTATTTTTTTACGCCCAAAACACGACAACCTCGAATAAATCGCACACTAAGAATTACGCGATTTACAGATGACGGAGACTTCCGCATGCTAGCTGCAGTTAAAAACTTAAGTAAACCCCTTTTCAGGTCAGTTGCAGGTTTTAATCGGGGGTTTCCTTGTAACAAAAGACCAAATCTTTGATTAACATCTGGAAAGAGTTTTGACATTTCTCTAAAAATTGGCATTTATCAGTTTTAGCCAATCAAGATATGATTATTAGAGTGAAGAAAATGGTCACTTTCTTCAAGCAATTAAGTGAAGAAGGTAAATACTTTTCGTACCGGAGTAGGAAAACTTCTTTACTTTATCCTCAGCTCGTAGCTAGGAAGCGCCACTATCTGCCAAAACCAGAAAGCTGACTTGTAAACTTTGACTTCAAACAATATTCACAATAAAAGCCAGTTTGTTCACAGAAATGAAAATTTTCAGTAAAAGACAGAACAAATACATTTTAGGATGTATCAATCTACACGCAAGTGTTAAGTCTACATGCAGTTAAATGAAACTCCAACATACGTTTTTATGTGTCCATTAATCGCCTTCTTTTTCGGAAGCGCAATCTCCGCATTACCATGAGCAGTCGCTTATCGCGCAGTGTAAACATTTCCTATATCATATTACCTTAAGCTAGAAATCTGCTACTGCTCCCAACCACACTAAAAACTGGCAACGTCACCAACTTTAAATGACTCGATGCATGAAAACTACTCATAGAAGCGGTTACTTTAGAGAATCACTTTGCTTAACTCTAGATGGGTTTTCTGGCCTCTCACGGACTGCGTCACGGAACAATATGGACTTTACGTAACTTCTCGGAGGGGAAGGAAATGCATATTCTCTAAGTACACATCAAATTGGCAATTGATCTAAGCTCAAATACTGGTTCATTAATCGCACATCCTTGTCAGCTAAATATATTAATTGCGCGGCTTAAGCAGCTTTATTTAGCTCGCTGAAGACACTTGAAAACGTGCGCCCTCGGGCTTAGCACTGCTGCCACTGCCTTGTTTCTCCGATCTCCGCCAGCTTTCACATCGATCACCTCATACAAAAGCAAGCGATCCACGTACTACATTATTGGCGTCCGCGCGCGCACTTTTAGCTATACTAAATTACAATAATTAAACTTAATATTTAGTAACTAATAATCAAAAAGCGTGCAGACATAAATCCGCCATATATTTAATTATTAAAATAGGGTTAATTTTTTATCATTTATCTTTCAGCGTATATGAACGATTTGTGTGCTATTTAATTATGTTGTGTTCTACATCAATCAATTGTACCCGGTTTGAGCTTGATGTTCTTTATCGTAGGCGTCGGCACATACTGAACACAATCATGTGATATACATAATTTATATGTACTTCACTCATGTAGTACGTTTTTGTATTAACAGCACAAGCGATTAAAGTAAAAATATTATGATTTTGAAGTAGAGGTTGCAACTTTACGAACACGTTTTGTATCTACGTCTTTCGAATGAATGATGTCCGCTTGGGCCTTTTTATGGGGAAGTGCTGGAAGATAGAATATTCAATAATTATTTGTTTTGTGTTTAATAGCCATGCTGCTGCTCGATATGCTGCTATCGGCCTTAAAACGGTTTTGTATGTAGTTAACTTTGACCTAAATACGTGCCGTAATGCACAGACCGACAGACACTACTGGCTTCGGGTATTTTGACGTTCGTGTTTTTAAGGACATTTAGTTAGACACTATTTTTAATATTGTTTTATGTAAGTCAACCATAATCAAAATGCTTGTAGAACCGAACAGTTTCGTCCGTAGTTTTTATGTTATAATTAGCACTCTTGGTCAGCAATGGCATTCAGTTTAAGGTTTAATTCTATTTTCTTTTGTTCTCTTTATGATCTTATATGTTCTTTAAAGTCAATATATTTGTGTATAGGCCTACACATTGGCTTTTATTATGCATGTTGTTTGTAGTTAGTTTTAGCCCGACGACACTATAAGTATAGATCAGCTTGTCGGTTTTGGCGGGTAGTGATGGTTTGTAATCACCACTGGGTATTTAAACGGGTTCATGTATACTGAACTAACAAGGTAATTAAACAGTACAAATAATTATTAAAATACTAAGGCGTGCGATACGCCGCATTTAAGTTTAACGTCCCGAAGAACGTATCGTTATATTCTTCAACTCCTCGGCATGTTTTTTTTTCGCCATATTTTTTTAATAAGCGCAAACATTTTCTTTTCTAATTATTTTCGCCCATATTTCAGCATTTTACCCGTAATTTGATTTTTATCATAGGCATTATTGTTTTTTAGATGCTGTATCGTTTGCTGAAGTTTTTGTTAGTAACTTGTACTCGTTCTATTCCTGCGCTTCCTGGGAATGCTTTTGTTATACGTGTTTATAAATATTAATTTTGTCGCCTTTAGCAGCGTTTTGAAATATGCTTTCCACAATTTCATATACTCTTATTTGTCGCCCACCATATTTCCATCTGTATTCTTATACTGCAACTCTAGCGTCTGCAGAAAATTATAAGTTGTACATCAAATAATGTATTTAATTTGTACATCGGGCGTTACATCTAACCAACGCTCGGGTTGGTGTTAACAAAGCAGGCACCCGCTATGAGCGAAGTGGCGGAAAAGCAATCACGGCGCCTATTCCAACTTAATTTTTCCTGGAGCGACTGCATCTATAACGCGGACCGACGAGTATAAAAGGCTTTGAAACTATTTCATTTTGAGTCCAGCAGCACTAGTCCCTAGTCCTGTCCGTCCCACTTGAGTCTTCAACTTGAGGTTCAATTTTCCAAAACTCCCCTCTTTCTGCAACCCCTGACCGGAGGTTCTGTCAAAACAGCTGCACTGTCTTACCAACAACTAACCTTCCGCACCTAGCTTTATCGTAGCAGCAGAACTGCCTCATAAACCACCATTTTCCGGCCCACATATAATCTATCGCAAACCTGTCGTTCCGAGCCCTGGATATACAAAGCAGCAGACCTACATGGACTCTTGGTTGAGGCAGAAACCGACAGAGCGTGAGTGCTATTTGGGATGCTGACCGGCTAGGGACGAAGAAAATGATAGACCAAAAGGAATTTTATTTATATTAATGTACATAGCAGTTTCATAAACAGACATATTTTGTGTAAATAGCTAACAACATTATACCGTTGATTTCTAATTTGTGTTTTTGCTGACCTTATACATTTGAGATTAATGAACATTTCTTCGATAGAGTTACCCGAGTTTGAAATTAACTAACCCTTTTTAGCTTTTCAGAAATTAATGGAAGTCATAAACTTCCAGAACAATTTACCAGGACAGAAATTAAACTCGAAAGGCCGAAACGTTACAATATATACCACTGTAGGTTGGTATGCTTTTTTCTGTGAATTCATGGCTTTACAAATTCCTCGACTATTTCCTTGTTTTCAAATGCTTTTTACTGTTTTTCTAGTTTATCCATGCGCCTTCTTAGTTTCTTCGTCTATCAAATTTATTATCTTTAGTCGTGCCTCTTTTCTTTCTTTAATTACTGTCTACATTGTTAGTCGTACCATATTTTTATTTTGCTTGCCGATTTTATTTTTCTTAATACTTCTGATGATGTTGCAATTGTAATCTTTTCTTTCCTGCTCCTATTCTTTCTATATTCCCTTTTCACCATTTTTCTCTTTTATTTTCTCTGATATTTTTTGCGAATATCTTTAGGCTATCGGTTCATTTCGCTTTAATTTATATGTCGTACTTTTTCTTTTCCCTTCCTTGCTGTTCGTTTTTTACTGTACCACGATCAAAAAGTGACCTGTGTCATAATTCGCCCGCTTGCAGCTCCGCACGTCTTGCACAATTCGCCACATGTCTGCCAACAATAATTAATACATGATTTATCTAGTTTCTCGTTAACCCATTTGGGGAGATCCAAGCCTCTTTATGAATCGTTTTATGTTGTAATTGTGTGCTATAAACTACCATATTATTGCTACCATTACCATTGGTCTCGTCATGTAAACTATGCCTACCAATTATTGCTTCGTAATAGTCTAATATAATAGAGCCCTTTATAATACAAGCAAACGCATGTCGCACAAGTTGCATAAAACCTTGCATCACAGTACTTTCGCGTTTACATGTTGGTGGCCATGATGCAACCAAAACATAACCCTATAACGTCAAACAGTTCACTCGTTGTGGGTTATATTATTTATGCTCGCTGTTCTAGCTCTTAACCTTGTGTTTGAGTTGCCAACTGTGTTCGTTTTCCTGTGTCTTTTTGCTTTTTAGCTTTGCCTCTCATATTCTTTATTAAAAAATCAGTCTATTTCAAAACTATTAGGAATACTTTTTTTTGGATATAAGGTAAGTCTAAAACATTGATTAATTTTTGAATAAACTAAAATTTATTTACAGTCTTTTCCGTTTTTCAGATTTCAAAATCTTCGAGTATGACCGGTTGTTCAGCCTCGAATTAGTACTATTAAACGTATAGACATTAACGTATTTTTATTTTCTGAGAAGTAACTAATTTTTTGAATTTGCCATTTTTGTGATGTGATTCAATATGGCTGACAAGCATGCTCGTATTATAGAGGTGCTTTAGTCTAATACGTAATAAAGCGCATTTCCTTAGAAAAGTTCGACCAAAACCCAATAACAAGAAAGTTACAGCAAGTTAAAGTTAAATCAATTAATGAGCATTATATAAGCTGTATAGTAATTTACGTTTTAAATTGAAATTAGGGATATTTGACAGTTAAGTAATCATTTTGCCCTCTACTAGTTACCCTTTCAGCAGCTTTCGTACGTTATGAATCACCCTGTATATGCTGGGCTTGTACATATATAATCCGCTTTATATTCAATTGTAGGATATGTTGCCTACCCTCTACTTCTCCAGTAGCTGTTTATGTTGAAAACGTTAGTGCTACTGAGAATCTGCTTAAGGAAAATTGGAATATAGCTTATAGAGAGATTCAGCAGAAATTAGACATCTTATACTAACAGTTGGTGTGAGAAAGCTTTTCACGTTTCACTTTCCTACAAATTGAATTAGGAATGTGGTAAGTACATGTTTCAATCGGTACGGTGCTATCTCCGCCTCAAAATCTATTTGGTCTCAACATGATGCGACACCAAGACACCAGTGTCCACCAGAAGTTACATATAGTCATCAGGTGGCAATAAGATTCAGTGATTGCACCAGGTGATCTACACTCCTCTACCTGAGCGAAGTGGAAGGGCCCGGGCAGTTTCAGCTTTTATACTTTCTTTACCTGTCTCTTTCAGATTTGAAGCGAGCACCAACCGGGAGCAGCCTTGAGCCCTGGAAGGCTTAAGGTGCGACAGCTAGTCTGCCAGCCTCGCTTAATCCTGCTGAACGAAAAACCGCTAGTCCAGCACCTCCGGCGACCATATGAGTTGTTTCATCTAGCTTGCGTTAGTGGAACTGTCCAGAATCTAACCTAACCTGACCTGGCCTAAACCTCCATCATATATTACTGATAATTCTATCGTCATAAACTCAAGCGCCTCGGAGTAAGCCCATGTCTCGTTTGGACATTTTCCTGCACAGTGGAACTGCATTTTATCTCATTATTCTAGAACTAAGATCAATCCCGATAACACTGTCTTGTTAGACACTTCTCACAATAGCCGTCCTCTGAATCCGCCACCAACCGTGGACTGATTCAAGCTTATCAATGCTTTATGCTATTCAGATTAGTATTCCGAGGGCTGCACGTCGCTGGAAAACGCCACTTGAAATAATATCCTCATAGCAGTTGCCAGCCCGAGCCTCGCCGCAAGCGTTGCTACGTATAAAACAGAGCCCGGCGCTTTCACATTAACCCAGAAATTACATCACCGAGAGCGCGACCAGGAGGTGGCATCTTACTTACCTCGTAGCAAATACTCGGCGGGTGTTGCAGCGCAAGCCACCAAGCCCGTACAAAAAGGCACCGAAACCGCTAGAGTCTGCAGTCTTCTGCGGGCTCGTCCTTCAGGTCGCTGGGCTTTTCGTCAGCAAAAAAGGCACCACTAGAACAACTGCCGCCCAGTTTATGTTAGGGTGAAGACCTTCACTCAACATTACCCATTCTTCTCTCAAAACATCCAAATTCGAACCCTTTAAGGTAAAATTTAGCCGTCATTAACCATATGATTACAGTCTTCCATGAGAGTGGGAACAGCTCATATGGCGGCTGTTACAGGAATCTGTTAACGACGCACTTTGGGTTGCAGCACCGTTAGGCCTTCTTATCTACAGGAAGTTGTATCCCCAGGCCCAGGAAAAGTATTTTTTGTTTTGTTATTTGTAATATATTTAGTTTATATGACAGACTTTATTTATTTTGTATATTATATTAAAGAATAAACATTATTTATACAATTGGCTCGCTTTTATCACTTCAGATCTTTATAGACCTTGGCTCTGGGATACGTTGTGGCTTTATAATCGGTAATTAAAATAAAATTACCCTGACGTATAAGTCAGGACATTACAAACTAGTAAGTTGGTGGATGCCATATTTGTTAACCGAAGAAGTAAAACAAGCCCGGGTAGACTGGTGCAGATTTATGTTAGAAAAAATCGATGCAGAATCTTCAAAGTCACATGACGACTTTTCAGAAACGAAGTTCTCTGCCTACTTCAAGAAGTGGATATTTTTGTGAACGCCCGTATTGTTCTTATAACTAGCAATTAACAGAACAGCCGCTCTAAGGAAAAAAATTAAGACAAAACTTACAGCTGCAAAACGTAATAAAAATAATACAGTTTTCCCAGTTGCCTGTTTTTCAACCCCTATTGTTTTCAATGTGACAGATTTGTCAAAGAATGTACGTTTATTATATTCATATTTTTATTTGAAGTGTTATTTTGTAATTTTGTATCAAAAGTTACAATTTTTGTTAACAGAAGAGTATCATAGTATGGAAAGTGGTGAACCACATAGCGTAAGTTTCCTGCTAATCTTCAATTAATCATGTAAAGAGTATTAGGTGCTTTGCAATTACTACAGCTGCAGCTACAAAATAAAATTCAACAGTAATTAAGAGCTTAAATTGCAAATAATTGTGTTTTGTTTTTTCTGTTAGTATCTCATAAGAGTGTTTACTTGTAGTTTTAACTCTTATTTTTACTTATGTTTTACTTTATAGCGATAGGTTACACTTTTAGGAAAATAAATTATTTCAGGGACGGTTACGAAAATCCCACAGGACCCGAAAGACAATAGAAACCTTCAACTCCTTATCGACTATCACCGAGGAGCCCAAATCCAACCGAACAACCCCACCAGCGGACTCAATGTCGACTTACGCCAAGCGGGCTTTTGGTAGTTCAATGACGTCACTGGATCCACGACTCTCATGCAACGACAGCAGGGTGTCGTTTAAGTTGCCACCCGTATTAACCCCAAGCGGTAGGCATGAATCACAACAGAAAATCTTTTAGTACTCTACACTATGCTTGCAGCTGCTCGCAAGAAGAGACACACGTCGGTTGTCCTAAAGGGCACATCTCGAGAAATCGTTGTGGCACATGTGGATACGCCTGAGAGAAGTCGTTCAGTGCAGGAAAATTTAATCTTCCAGTTGAAGACCTCTAAACAGCCCTTGTTTCCAACAGTGCTCAGAGAACAGGGAACTCCCACATCACCTTCCATCCTTGTTACTGGGTTCGGGCTGCGCAACCTGGCTTCCCTTGCAGAACGCGCTGCAGGACGACGAACATAAGAAGTTGCAGGAGATTTATCACGCGCAAACGCTGCAGGATGATACCTCCAGCACCAGCTCTAGTAAATCCCAGTTCTCCCACGCATCGTCTTCTTCTTCGTCCAGGAATGCAAGTAATACCGAGACGCAAACGCCACCAAACACACTGGTAGAGTCGAGACAGGACCGGATGAAGTATTTGATGGGCTTGCCTGCAGGTGAAGATGAGGCTTCGTATACGGAACTTGAACTTTTGTCCGTCGGTTCTGAAGACAAAGATGAGTTCAAAGGCACAACTGAGGCGATGCGGCGGGCACAGCAATACCTGAGGGTTCATAAGGTGTTCGAGTTTTTTCAGTTTATCGCAGCTCATCTGCTAAGCGCACTTCCAGGTGAGATATCTACCCGTTGCATAACTGTGCAGCAGCTACCTAGATCACAGGAGAGATATTAAAAACACCAAACCTTCCCCATGTATCATGATACATGGGGAAGGTTTGGTGTTTTTAATATCTCTCCTGTGATATACAACCCCATTTCGAGTTACCAATGGATCCTTTTGTTGAAGCTACCTAGATTTTTGTGTAAACCTGGCTTAATGCATTTAATGTTCAGCTAAGGCAATGTTAAGTGAGTAAATTGGATACGGAATAGGAGAAGGTAGATTCGTGGGAGATTGATCGATCTTCACTGTTGGAATCAAACACGCAAGTCATAGACCCATAAACGGGGTGCCCAACTTAAATATACGCAGATTTAAGCAGATAAGAATGCAACACACATTACATCTAGACTGTAATCGCCATTGAAATGTAATGTGTGTTGCATACTCACCTGCTTAAAGCTGCGTACATTTAATATATTAACTATTTTTCGTTTTCCTTGTAACTTCAGACACATATGGAGTGAACAAAATGTCTTCACCGAACTTGATCTTGCGCTAGCGTTCTCATTTCTGCAATTGATGTACTACTTTCTTGGAGTATGGTCCTGCGGTAGGAATTTTTCAGCCTGGCTATTTTTCGACGCCAGTGGGGGTTCCATTCTAGCATTCTTTGACAGACTTCATCTTTACTTATACTTAATATCTATCCGCTCCACCCAAATTTTCTTTTTATAACCTCTTTTTCTATTTGGATTTAGCCTGCTGTCTTCCAAAGCTCTACATTTGGCCACCGGATCTTCAATATATGTCTTCAACAGCGGTTTACAAAGCTTTGTAGTTTTCTAAGCTGTTCTTTCTTTCAATTATTACGACATCTAATATTTTTGGGTTTTCTTGCGTTACTGTGAATTTATTCAGTTTTTGGTTTGTTTACTGATATCGCAATTTTCATCGTTTTTTCTTTAAGGCCGTTAACTTACCGTGCGTGTGTGAGAAGAAGCATATGTCGTCAGTATAGGCAAAGTCTCTTAGGAATGTTGTGAAGCTTTATCTAATTCCTCTGTTACTGTTCTTTGTGTTCTGTTAAACTTTATCCATCATCATAGTGAACAGTAATGTTGACAATAAACATCCTTGTCTGATTCTAGCTATGTATTTGAAAGTCTCAGACATGGCTGCCTTATGTAATACCTTCTCCGAGTTTGGCGGTCTTTCATATATGATTAACCTATTTTATGTAGCTCTAGCCAAATGCATTCTCTATTAATGCCATCAAAGGCCTTCTCAAAATCTATGAAGAGGAAGCCTTCTTTCCAATCTTGTAGGTATCACAAATCACTAAGCTTTTATAGGTAGTACCTTACGCATATGTCAGCTTTTTTCATAAGGTCTCTAAATCGAGTTAGCTACGCTAACACAGGTAGGGAAACCCAAGTTGACAAGTTCAAAAAGCGAGTTTGTCAATGTCAAATTTATAGTATTATGGTAAGTGCAGCGTAAATAAATCAAACATGTAGAGACACTCACTGTCGGTTCCTTTGATGTCAAAATACTGATTTGGATGACCATGAACGGCTCCTGGGGGTACTTTCCGATGGTACTAACAGATGGCGCCACTACTTTATCCCATACATGGATATATTAGTACAGGATACGTTCACTACATGTAAACGTACGTCGAATCTTAAAATAACATATCACGGAGTTCGGTACCTTCCCCCATTTCATTCTAACCTATATCACTTTATTTCTCTCTCCCTTTAGACGTATTTCATACAATGTTTCGTACGCTTAATTTTGAAGTTTTGAAATGAAAACGTCAGAAGTGTCATACAATTTCACAGTTTATTCTTCGAAAATTGAACTTTAGCAATGGTTTTGATTGCTATTATCAAAGAGGATATATCCTCTTTGGCTATTATTATCAACCGTAAAACTCAAAGGCGTTAGCGAGTGAATATCTTGCACACCCCCACACCTCATCGAGTGAGGTTATCAAGTGTTACCTGTTGAGGTTATGTTTTCTAATTTGTGTTTATTTATACGATTACTTCTTTTCTACATTTTGTAGCATCTTGAGACCAAAAAGACTATTTCTGGCACCATGTAACACGAGTTAAATGTATTTTATCAGAATTTCTCTCAATGGCGAGTCCAAGTACCTCTCTAAAGGATAGCGCTATACGTAATTCACGCATTGAGAGTGACAGAAATAGATGGTACGTCTTGTCAACTATATCAACGGCACGCCGTATCTTGTACTTATATATCTATGATCCCATATGATTTGTAGCAGAGCTAATAACTGGCTCTGATTAAGGCCACTAAATCACGTTAGCTACGCTAACACAGGTAGGGAAACTCGGCGTTATTTATGTCAAACCAAACTCGTTTTTGTCAGTGGCGTACCCAATGAGTTTATAGGTTATAATAGAAATAAATTGAAGTTTGTGTAACGTGAACGCAATAAATAAATATTACGTAACAAATTATTTGTAAACGTTTTCCAGCTTAAAAAGTTAATTTTCACAAATATAAAGCTTTAGCGAATATTGTGTACCGCTCGCCGCATTCCAACACTTCGACATCTCACATACACGTAAATGATGCCTGTCGTCTAGTGATCTATTTATTTCTTTCAACCACTTCTGCCGTTTTATGCTATTTCTTGGTCCTTAATTTGCAATAAGTAATTCATTAAAAAGTATTGCTAAATTTTGCAGTTTAAATTACCTTCAGGAACTTGAAACACCGTATACCCTTTTATGCTGTTGTTCAAGCAACCTTTAACGTAGCAAATGAAAACCATAATGATATTAAATATAAATACGTTTTGACAAAATTCGTCGAGAAAACTAGGGAATCCGAGATTACAATCATCTTTTTAGGTTATAATTTAGAAAAGTGATTTGTCATCGTTCAGATCTTCAAGTTTCAGGCTCAGCAGATGACGTAAAACCTTTTATCTACTCCTACTGTACAATGACCATTAATTATGATTCATAATTCACAGTTTGCAGCCAATCATAAAATTCTATTTTCATTATTCAATAGTTTGCAAGTTGCAACCAATCAGAAAATTCAATTTTCATTATTCAATAGGTTGTAGCCAATCATAGAATTCATTCTTATTAATCAATGACTTTTGAAGTTAACAGCTGTCAAAATTCGGAACTATGAACACAAGTCTCCTATTGCAAAGGAGTAGATAAAATATCGTATTATATTCGCGATTATGGCCATTATTCACTCAGATGACTTGCGCCACGCGCCTTCGGCTTGTGGCGCAAATGTCATCTTCGTGAATAATGGCTGTCACAATCGCTCATATAATAATATACTATTATCTACTCCTACTGCACAATGGCCATGAATTATGATTCATAATTCACGGTTAGCAGCCAATCATAAAATTCTATTTTCATTATTCAATAGTTTGCAAATTGCAACCAATCAGAAAATTCTATTTTCATTATTCAATAGGTTGTAGCCAATCACAAAATTCATTCTTATTATTAAATGACTTTATCTACTCCTACTGTACAATAGCCATTAATTATGATTCATACTTCACGGTTTGCAGCCAATCATAAAATTCTATTTTCATTATTCAATAGTTTGCAAATTGCAACCAATCAGAAAATTCTATTTTCATTATTCAATAGGTTGTAGCCAATCACAAAATTCATTCTTATTATTAAATGACTTTTGAAGTTAACAGCTGTCACAAATGTCATAATTCTGAATATGAACACAAGGCTCCTATTGCATACGAGTAGATAAAATATCGTATTATATTCGCGATTATGGCCATTATTCACTCAGATGACTTGCGCCATGCGCCTTCGGCTTGTGGCGCAAATGTCATCTTCGTGAATAATGGCTGTCATAATCGCTCATATAATAATATACTAATTTGAAGTTAACAGCTGTCACAAATGTCATAATTCTGAAATATGAACACAAGGCTCCTATTGCATAGGAGTAGATAAAATATCGTATTATATTCGCGATTATGGCCATTAATCACTCAGATGACTTGCGCCACGCGCCTTCGGCTTGTGGCGCAAATGTCATCTTCGTGAATAATGGCTGTCATAATCGCTCATATAATAATATACTATTATGCCCTTACTAGTAGCGCCTATGGTAAATTTGACATTGACAAACTCGTTTTTTGAACTTGTCAAATGGTGTTTCCCTACCTGTGTTAGCGTAGCTAACGTGATGTGACCTTAGCTCTGATTGGTAGAATTTTGTGCTGCCACCTGATAGTCAAGCTTAGAAATACCCCCCGAGTTACTCTCCCAGGCACTCTTAGACAAGTTTCAACATTTGTAATAAGTGTCTCTACTTGTTTGATATATGTACGCTGGTAAGTGCATAAATAACAATTTTTTATTATTAATTTACCCTTCGGAATGCAAGGGCATAATCCTTTCTTTAGGTTAGAAGTTAAACAGATGATCGTTTTCAGTGGTAATAAAAACTGATTGTGCATGTTACTGAAAAACCGAGTTTGGTTTGACATAAAGAACTCTACACCCGTATGCATAGTCGTTCGCCAGCGACTCGCCGGAGTTTCGTTATGAATAGTATGTTGGCGACACTGTACGTCTATGTCAAATTCGAGGTTAGCAGGTTAGATTTTGTGTCAGTTTCTGTCCAAACTGAAGGAAAACCTAACCTGATAACCTCGAATTTGACATAGACGTACAGTGCCGCCAACATACTATTCATAACGAAACTTCGGCGAGTCGCCGGCGAGCCACTGGCGAACGGCATACGGGAGTGAGTTTTCCTACCTGTGTTAGCGAAGCTAACGTGATGTAGTAACCTTATTTTTTTAACGTTTATAGCGCCTCTGGTGTTTGGAAGCGCAAAAAATGCACAAAATTGTTTCTTATACTTAATGCTATGATCAAACTCAAAATCAGTACCCGATGAAGATACAGATTTTGAATTTGCTGGTGATATGGAATAATTCATAAATAATCATTACAAAATACAAGCAATTATAAATAATACATGAATATTGAGAAGTTTATTAATGTATATAGGTTGTATATTCATATGAAATCACACTTTTAAAAGTTAAATGTTACAAGTTAAGTAATACTATCGTGCAAAAGTCGTCTTGCTTTCCATCTCTGGGGCTGATGAATATAGTAAAACGGTAAAACATTTTGAATGAATACGCCGTGGAGTTTGCATATGATTGGCAGATCTACGCTGATGATTAGGTGATGTAGATTCTCCATAAATACCTTGTAACAGCGATACTTGGTCTTTTGGCAATAAATCCAAACACAATTAGAAACAAGTAGATAAAAATATAAGGTAACTTACATTATGCGAATGGTATAGGTACTCCACAACACGACCTTCTCTTCAAATTTAACGCCCCTTACATACGCCCTATGTACATAATAAAAAAAAGTCAGCAAGAACTCTTAAACGCAAACGAAGTTACAGCCAAAATGTCAAAAACGTTTTAGACTAATGATGACGTTTATCAGACCTGAGTTCCGTTAAAAGTGACAGCTTTTAAATCGCGCAGGCGTCGCAGAAACAAATCGCTGCTGCTGACATCTGTGGACTAGAAGCGAAAGGCGTGAGGAACGACTGTACTTTCTAATGTCACTAAAGGAGCGAATGAATACTTCAATAGAGTTTGTTAGTGAGACTTTTATACATAATGCCCATTTTATCGTATAATAACTAGTTAGACAACACATTTAACATTCGCATGATTTTCACATACAACTCTAGCTTTTGTTTGTTATGGACAAGGTATTAATTGAAAATTACGACCAGAAAAGAAAAGTTGAATCAGGTGTTTTGTTTATTCGGGGAGGTACGCGCTCAACGCAATAATTCCCCGAGGAAAATATGCGGATATGAGATCACCTGTGCAAGTCTGGATGCAAGAATTGGCCAGAAATTTAAAAATTGTGTGGGTAACATCTTTGCTAACCTAAAATTCCACTGCTGGCTATCGTACGCCTGGGGAATTTGGTAAACATACATGGGCGTACTCGCCCAAAGTGTCAAATCTCGTATATGCCACTACAAGTGGCGTAAAAATTTAAATCACCCTAACAAAGGTCTACGTATGGAGAGTGAAACCATCCATTATCCAAATTTATGAAATTATTTTAAAAATTAAGAGTTATCTGTAAAGATCATGAGTTTCTTAAATGTGTTACCTGCCTCGTTGTTACACTGTAATTTTATCTATTATGGTTGAGAATATTTCAGAATGCAAAATGTTTATATGCACTGAAATTAATAATACAACATTTATAAAACTTATCATAGTTTTCCTTTTTATATTCTAAAATAAGGGAAATGTTAATTTTTTCGGTTTTTTACTGAATTCAGCATTTACTTTATAAAGAAAGTTGATGCCTAGAAGTTCAATTTCTTACATAACTTATGTAACACTCATCCATGAATTTTTCTTTTAGAAGATCCAATTGAATTCATTCTTTTGCTGTTGGACCGATGTCTTCTGTATCGATCAGGTCTCCTTCAGCCACCACTCCTATACGGTCCTAAACACTTAGGTAATAAAATTTGATTAATTGACTACAGTAAGAGTCGATCGTTTGCTACAATTCCAGAAGCACTCTTCAATTTTCTGGACAAAATGCGCACGGGCTACATAGACTACGAACAGTATAATACAGGTAAACGTTGTAGAAATTCAAATGCGTAAAACCTCTAATTTAAAATTTCCTACTTTTAGGTATGCGAACGTTGGGAATTTGTTCCTTTAACGAAAAACCGCACACCACCCCCGACGGCATGATTGCAAAAGACGACTTTATTGATGCCGCGTAAGTAATTGCTGTTGGTTTTCTATTTATTAAGGAGATTTTCCATATTCTGCAGACACGAAAGCTTGGGGCACCTGCTAGACGACATGATTAGGAGGCATTGGCTAAACACAACTCCTCTGACAGTGCCTGCGCCGCCCCCAACCCCCCAGATTTCATCATCACAATCGTGCTGTAGCGCCGAATGCCGCGGCGTCTCCAAGACGGGTCTTTTCTTAGATTGTACCTTTCGCATTTAGATCATTTTTTATTTCTTTATTTTATGTTTTAGTTTGTAATAAAATTATGATAATTCTGTAAGTTTAGATTTCTATTTTATAAGTATAAGAGCAAATGAGAATTTTGTAATAGATAAAAAATGGAACTCTTTGCAACTTCAACCAACCTGTTAGGTTAGTTTAAAAATTGGCTCTCGCCACTGCTTTTTTGTACATGTGAAGAATATATTGAGGAGACCGCTGCACTTACTACTGGCTCAAGTTGGCTGGCAACAGTCTGTTAGCCCAAGTTGTAGTCCGTTCGACATTCTGCATTCCATTATGTTTAAAGTACCGCCATTTATATTAATAATCGAATTTAATTTTTCAACCCCAGTAATCATGTTACTATAATTCTAAATTTGTTTGTTTGCGAATAAA
Source organism: Agriotes lineatus (assembly GCA_940337035.1). Taxonomy (NCBI): domain Eukaryota; kingdom Metazoa; phylum Arthropoda; class Insecta; order Coleoptera; family Elateridae; genus Agriotes; species Agriotes lineatus. The sequence goes on along the minus strand of CALNHX010002895.1, from coordinate 135,063 downwards.
TATTTTTTTTAAATGCAAAATTTTCCGAAAATTTTAATCGTCTACAAAATAACCTAAATGTAAGTATACAGGTTTATGCTAATCTAATTTTCTTTTTCAGACATGTAATATTTTTAATTATAACATTTTATATAATTGATGAAGCTACCACAAGTAGTAATATACCTGAATTTTTGAGCCCGTGCGTGCACGTCATAACATATTGATGACATCATCTCCTAGTATGTTTATATTATACAGTCACTAAAAGTACGTTGTTTGACACAGACTGATGCAAAATATAACCTGCAAATTTCGGATTTCACATAGCTTGGCAGTGCTACCAACAAGGTGAATATGTAATTTTTTTATCGTCTAGACGATAAAATTGCATTTTAACGTGAAGTAAAAGGCAGATAAAATACAACTTGAACAGTTAGAATTTAATGAATATATTAAATTAATATTTTAAAGATGAAAGAAAAAACCACAACAGGAAAACTAAAGACAACATCATATTAATTTACATAATTACAATTAATGTAAAATTAAGTGACCAAACTACCTCAGAAAATCAGCACTTTGCAAACTTGAATGATGTAGCTTGTGTGAAATGAATTGGCGCACTTCAGGTATACGGATAAGGCGCATTTTGCTATAACTGATACTTTGCTTGCTCACTGTATATGTTATTTATCTGTTGAGGCTACTTATAACAGGTACTCTGCAGGTATTTATGTAATTTTTCGGACCCAACTTAAAATCAATTAAAAATACAATTTTGCTCGATTTATTTTAGTAAAAACATTGTATTGAGTACCATATGAAATAACGAATAAATTGACTATAATAGTAAAAGAATTTACATATTTTTACAAAGAATAATAATTGGAATTGCACAGTATTTTAACAACTAAATCAAATAAATCATTTCAGTATCATTTTAAAATAACTAAAACCAAAGAGCATATATGCTCTTTGCTAAAACATTAAATTTTATGGACAACACAAATCTAATAAAGCAGATCATAAATGTAACTTAATACAGACACAAGTTTAGAGAGTGGATGCCAAACTCGGTCGAAGGCTTGTTTGAAATTCAAAAACACTGCAGAGCAGTATCTTTTTCCTTCCTGTATATCTTGTCCGTTATTCTGTGCACCTGCTCCACGGTACCATGTTGTTTACGGAAACCAAATTGATGGTTAGGGATTAGTTCTTGGTCGTCTAAAATTGGCATTAATCTATTCAGAATCAATTTTTCAAGGACCTTTGACAGAATGGGGAGTAGAGTTATGGGCCTGTATGATGTAATTTCCGTTGGTGGTTTACCAGGTTTCATAATCATGATTATTTTCGTTGTTTTCCATTGGCTTGGAAGTGCCGGATTCTGAGGATAGAATTATACAGATGTGTAAGGGCTTGTATAGCTTTAGTTGGTAATTGTTTGATAATTGTCCCAGCGATCAGGTCATATCCTGGAGATTTCTTTGTGTTGATCTTTAGCATCTTCTTCCGGGAGTTGACAAGGGAAGGGTGTAAACACTTTGGTGAGATATTCAGCAAAGACATGGCCTTTCCTTTGTTGCTGCGAGCCCAGCTTCCCAGCTACCGTCTTCCTGTTGGATAGGAGCTACGTGTGGGGTTGTTTTTTTATTTTTCGCGTTGCTTTCCAAAGTCTGTTCGTTTGCGCTGAGATTTTCAAGGTAGTTCTGTATTCCTTGATTTTTATATTGACTAAGGAGATTTTTTAGATGTTTTCTGGCCCTATTATACTCTCGTTTGTCGAGGTCCGATCTGGTAAGTTGCCATCTTTGCCCGAAGCGGCGTTTTCTGCTATTTTGTTCTTTATGATGATAGGTGTATCAACTTACTATTTTGAACCATGGTGTATACAGCATTACGATTCGCAACCTGATCGAAATCGTCGACATCACTTACAGGTTTATTTCGGTTTTTTGTTTTTTTAGGGCTACGCAGAAGTTCACCAGATTTGCAGGTCTGCGAAACAGAACAGACTGTTCGTATGCTTAAATTTAAAGCATTGGCAACTCTCTGTAACACCAAACCATTAGAAAGTTGGTCATTATATTACGAATTATTATATTACAGGTGTAAATTACTCACTTCTCTCACAGCAGTTAGCGGTATAAGTGCACCATCGTTGTCTCTTTCTCGTTCAAAATAGCTTATCAAAGCGGCAACAAGCTCTTTTGACTTTCTGGGCAAGACGGTCGACATTTTAGGTTAGAGTTGCCCATACGTTTCCAGCAACTAAACTCTTCCGCAAAGTAATTTGTAGCAGTTGAAAAACGACAGTATAACTTGTTTGCAATGTTCGTTATGACAACAACGGATTTTTAAAATGCAAAACTAAACTATATGTCACTGTCAACAGCTGTCAAAACCACTATAACAAATAAGTCGTTTTAAAAAGCGACATGCGTACGTGTTAATTCCCTGAGCAGAACTTGAAAACACAAAGTACCCCAACGTATTATAGTTTTTGCTATTGTTCATGGAAATTATGTAATATTAAAACAAAAAATGTACGGTTATAGCAATATATGAAGCTATATTATTAGCAAAAGCAATTTTAATCAATATTTTATTGAAAAAAAGAGTAGTTTTATATTTTTCAAATGTTGGTACCCAAAACCTAACTAAAGGGCGGATTGATGACGTGCACGCACGGGCTCAAAAATTCAAGTATATGATACTTTATCTACACCTATACAATAGGAGTTTTGTGTTTATATTTCCGAATTAAGACATTTGTGACAACTGTCAACTTCAAAAGTCATTCGATAATGCGAATGCATTTTGTGATTCGCTGCAAACTAGTGAATTATGAAAATAGAATTTTATGATTGGCTGAAAACCGTGAATTATGAAAATAGAATTTTATGATTGGTTGAAAGCAGTGAATTATGAATTCATAATTCACTACTGCAAATGATGACTGTTATTACTATTCAAAAATGTCTTGATAATGTGAATATAATTTAATAGGAGTGGATAATAGCTATTTATGCAACAAGTGCTAAAAGTCAACGTTTATGCACGAGGCTTCGTTTCATAATTTTCATGTCTCGTGCATAAACGACTTTTAGCACGCGTTGCATACAATATTTTATCTACGACCTTAATTTTACCGTTATTAATGCATAAATATCGATTTAACAAAAGTTTGCACCTGCGACACTTTTAATTTATGTCATAATAAACAGTAGGCCACACCAAGCGGGCGATTGTTTGCCACGCCAGTGCTGTCAAGGTGAGTTACGAAATGTAATTATTGATACTCCACATCTGACTGTATTCATTACATAATGCTTTAATTATTTCAAAAACACTTTACCTGTAACGCAAGAATCAACTAGAATAACTTTACAACTTCACTTCCAGTTCGAAATTGTAGTTTTATAACCTCACTTCACTTTTAGCCCATGTGCTAAAACTAAACAGCTGATTTCTTTAACCACGGTAAACTATAAAACGTCACTTGTAGTGAAACAAGCTAGCGCTAAAAGGCTTACTTTTAGTAGTGGTCGTAGATAAAATATATTACGACTTTATGATTATTATTTAGTCATTCATTAATAAAAATCATGCATAAATATAAATTTATAAATTTTTGACTTAATAAAAATCTTCTAAATTACATCATTTCAATTATTGAAGTCAATTATTATAACAATTTTTTTATAGTATATAGTGTGTTTCACTTTTCACTATTACACTCTTGTATTTTTCTTATTTATTTTCTGAACTTTTCTAAATTTTGGTCGGTTATACTACCATTAAAAAAGCAATTTTTACAATTTTTAAATAATTTTACCGTCAACCAGTAAGACACCGCAATCAAAAATAAATGTAAAAAATTGAAAAATCATAGTAAGCATATTTTGATTGTACAAAGTTGCTCAGAATCACAGAAATCCAAACTTTTATCGAAAAATTGTTATTCGTATTACAATTTTATACAATAAATGTTCCGGTTCTCACTCTCGCACCCCTGTATCTTCTTTATTTATTTTCTTAACGATTTCAAATTTTGGTCAATTATACTACCTATTTTTGTGATTCTGTGCAACTCTTTTAGATAACCTGTTTCGTAAAACTAAGCCTACTGTGATTGTTCGGATTATTTATGATTGCAGCGGGCTACTGGTTGGCTCAAAACCTATTTAAAAATTTGTAAATGGTTTTACACCAAACTTCCCTCGCGCGAATGAGATCTATTTGCAAATTTAAAAAATGTATTTCGCTGAGGTTTGAACCCGCCGCATCTATATACCGATCGTAACCGCACCTGCGTAGCGATCGTAACTGCATCGAAAAGTCGAACTGCGCCATCGAGTCTAATTGAAATGGGTGCGGTGCGCGCCTCTGTTTAAGGAAACGGTCTTATTGTTGATACGTTTTGACTCTTTTGTGACATTATCCTGTATCTGTAGAGTCCTATTTTCGGCAAGTGTAAAGCCTGACCTACGTGAAAATTATTTCTTTTTCCTATTTCAAAATTAAGGCAAAAATAAACAAAATTTTATTTTTTAATGTGCTCACCCTGTATATATTTGTCTGAAATTTTCTGGTTTTATTTCAGGTAATATATATAATGTGCTTGCAAAATATCATCTTCCTCTGACAAATAGTTTTTGAGTTATACCGCCAACAGGCAGACGGAATTGAGAAAACCTCTTTTTCGTCATCTTGGGACCCTGAAACGTGGAGATCTGAAGAAATCTCGGAAGGTGATTTTTTCGTAATTACAATACTTCCTTCGTCTTTCAGATGAGGGAAGTAAAAATACGATATGATAATTTGAAATAGATTCGAAAATAAATAACAATGATACAGGGGTGTGAAATGGAGGATTAAAACACTCTATATTATTTTAATTTTTCTTTAAATTTTAACTGTTGTTATTTTAAGTAAAAATTTTTAGAACCCTGGATCGATTTATTTAAAAAAGCTATTTGATAACAGAGTTGGATCTATATAATCTATACCATTTCATTTTTTATATATGACATTCGCATTTTAGTGTAAACTGAAGACCAACAGAATATACTTAAATTATTGTCTACTGAATATCCTATAATATAATGTATACAGTCTAACCGACAACTTGATATAACCTCCGATTATTTTATTTTTTACATGATCACAAGATGATTGCTACAAATTAGCAAACATACGCGTTTGAAAATTGCAGCACGAAGCAACATTTGATTTTATAGTATTTAACGGTATTAGACCGATATTGAACATAATATAACAGACGAGGATAAATTTTGTGGCCGAGGCCGATTAAGTCGAAGCTAATAAATGATCTCAGTCAGTTATATGTATGTAATATCAACCGTATGTTGTTTAACAGTTTTCATAATATCTAAAAAAAGTGGACAATTATAATGTATATATAATATAAGTAACACACAATACGTTCCTTAAAAAGTCCATTTAAAATTTAAACCGTATGAATAATATGTTGGTGGCACTGTAAGTCTATGTCAAATTCGAGCTTATCAGGTTAGGTTTGCAGTCAGTTTTGGCACAGACTGACGCAAAACCTAACCTGCTAGCTTCGAATTTCACATAGACTTACAGTGCCCACCAACATATTATTCATACTTTTGAATATCCACAGTCTATGGACTATTTTAATGAACATATAGTACATTTACTTGACATCTGCACTGTCAGTGTCAAATTAAAAAAAAATCTTGACTATACCTCAAAAATAATGTGTTTTTTATTAGACTGTACAGTAATTTAATTGTTAAAATGTGAAAAATAGCAGTGGTACCAACATAATGTCAGTTTGACAGTGCAGATGTTAAGTAAATGGACTATATGTTATAAAACGTACTACTAACCTGAGTTCCGCTCGAAATTTGGTAGTTTAGCAACGGATATTTACAAATTCGTTTTCAAATAAATTAAAACAATGAACATAAGTTGGTAGTGTAGCAATGGTTATAACGGCTGTGGTTGTTAAATTTTAACGGTCATGGCTGTTATGCAAATACATTTCGATCAAGGAGACAGTACTGATATAGTTATTAACGACATAAGGCCGTTAGTAAGCATCTAACAAACGGGGAAAAAATTGTGGCCGAGGTCGCCAGGTCGAGGCTAATGAACTTACCCGAGTTAGTTTGATGCGATAACGGCCGTATGTCGTTGAATACTTTTCATGACACCTACAAAAATTGAAATTTTAGCGCAATTTAAATGAAAAAGTTAAATAGTATTAGTAAAGGATGTTAGACAACTCGTCTTATAAGAGTCACCTATGGAAAGAAATTACGTTTGGCAATACCGAAATGTATTGTTGGTAACACTGTAAGTCTATCTCAAATTCGATGTTAGCAGGTTAGGTTTTGCGTCACAGACTGACTCGAATTTGACATAGACTAACAGTGTCGCCAACTATACATTTCAGTATTGCAAGTGTTAAAATGTTACTGTTCTGTTATTGTTTAATGACCTAGGCTGTTAAATGTATAACAGCCATGGCTGTTATGGGGAACCTTTCAGTCAGATTGACAGTTCTGTTATTGACAAATAACAAGTAGGTGTTATGAAATAGTAATTTACGATACAAGCGCGTAAAGCTAGGTCCCGGGTGGTGTAGCTTGAACAAGCGTCCACGTTCGATGAGCAGAGTTAAGCAACGCTCTTTCTGGTCAGAACTTGGATGGGAGTTCCACGGCTGCATCTCTCAGCGCCTCGTGGCAGTCGTTAGTGGGGTTGGAAGTCCCCATAAATGCACAGCGACGACTATAATTGGCCTAACGGCTGTTGGCTGAGTGCGATATAAATAAATAAATTTAGTCACGAGTGGAGCAGAGTTAAAACGCGAGTGAGCGAGTGTTTTAAGCCCCGCGAGTGCCTAAAGATGCTTTACGCATGTGTATCGTACAATATTTTATCTATGATAGAATCTAGAAAACACGATAAATATAAAAAACTATTTTAGATATATATTAGGATTACTAGCAACCAGTCATAATTTTGCGTGGTTAAAAATTTTAAAACACGTTGCTACTGATGACTTGCCTAATGGAATCATTTGGAACACGTTGTTACTGACGACGTGAACTAATAAAAACATGTTATTAAACAGTCCTTTTACAAACTTAAAACTGCCAACTAATAGTAATTTACGATGCAAGTGCGTAAAACTAGTTGCTTTACGCGTGTGTATCGTACAATATTTTATCTACGATAGAATTTAAAAAACACGATAAATATAAAAAATATGTTAGATGTAAATTAGGATTATTAGCAACCGGTCGTAATTTTTCGTGGTTAAAAATTTTAAAACACGTTGCTACTGACGACTTGCTTAATGGAATCTTTTTAAAAATGTTGTTACTGACGACGTGAACTAATGAAAACATGTTATTAAACAGTCGTTTTACAAACTTAAAACTGCCAACTTAAAGTAAATTTTACCCACTATCGTAGATGAAAGCTAATTTTACACACTATACAGGGTGTCTCAAAAAGAATGGGACACCGATTAGTCAGAGATTCCTTAGATTATAATAAATCGATTAAACCTAATATACCTTAGTACAAAGTCCCTCTAGTAAAAAGTTACAGGGCCTTGAAGTTCAATTTTTTATTTTTTATTTTTTTGTTAATTTCCGCAAATGTAGAGATATCAATTTAAATTTTGATACACATGCTTACTATTATGTAGTGCACTAATACAAAAATTTTCATCAACTAAACTTGACTGTAAGAGGCACTTTACCTACTTTTCAAAACTGTTTTTTGCTCTAACTTCGTTATCTGTAACTTTTTTTGAAATTTTAGGTTATTATCTGAAAGAGAATGAAAAAGCACAAAAATAATGTACACTTAGTTCTTAAGCCTAAAAGCAACCGTTTGCCTTAAAATGCCTATCAAAAGTTTTTGGTTGTCATTAAGACGTGCAATTATCAAGTAGCCATGATCACAAAAACAATGGATAATGATTGTAATCTAGTAAACAACATCAAGAAAGCAATTAATGACGTTGGTGTTATCATTTTTTTGTCTTTTGTGCTTACGAAAATGCTGCAACATAACGAACCTCGCAGCATTGGAGAATTCGTTATGTAAAGGCATTTTCTTAAACATAAAAGAACAAATTCTTATGTCACTAATGTCATTAATTGATTTATAATTGTTTTTTAATAGATGACCATTGTTTTTGTGATCATGGCTACTTGATAATTGCACGTCTTAATGACAACCAAAAACTTTTGATGAGCATTTTAAGGCAAACGGTTGCTTTTACGCTTATGAACTAAGAGTACATTATTTTTGTGTATTTTAATTCTCTTTCAGATAATAACCTAAAATTTCAAAAAATGTTACAGATAACGAAGTTAAAGCTAAAAAAGGTTTTCAAAGATAGGTAAAGTGCCTCTTACAGTTAAGTCTAGTTAATGAAAATTTTTGTATTAGTGTATTAAATAACAGTAAGCATGTATACCAAAATTTAAATTGATATCTCTACATTTGCGGAAATTAACAAGAAAATAAGAAATAAAAAATTGAACTTCAGGGCCTTTAACTTTTTACTGGAGGGACTTTGTACTAAGGTATATTAGGTTTAATCGATTTATTATAACCTAAGGAATCTCTGATTAATCGGTGTCCCATTCTTTTTGAGACACCCTGTATATATATAATTCTTCTGTACGTGTGTATGTCACTGAACTCCTCCTAAACGGCTGGACCGATTTTGATGAAATTTTTTGTGTGTGTTTCAGTGGGACCCTGTATGGTTTAGATTCACAATTGGATCCGGTAGGTGGCGCTGAAGTCGGTTTCTAGGAATTTTTTAAATTTTTTTTTGACAAATTTCTCTTTATAAATTTTTTGAAGATTTCTCGCATATCATAACATATAACCCCAAAATTTCACCCCCCCACCGCCCCCCAATATTTTTTAAAATGAAAAAAAATCGAAAATTAGAAAATCGAAAAAACCTTTGCTGAACCTGATAATAGCAGGCAAACCAACGTTCGGGCAAGACAACGTCTGTCGGGTCCCCCATAATTTCACCCCCCACCGCCCCGCAATATTTTTTAAAATGAAAATCTTTATACAGGGTGTTGAAAAAGAGCCGCAATCGTATAGTACTACCATAATTGACATCAAATAAGTATCATAAATCCGTTTTTAAAAGTTGGCTGCTATGCTTATGTCGGAAGATATAAAATTCCTTCTACCAAAATTAAAAACTTTTCTAAAGCTATGATATTAATTGTATTAACAATTTTTCCTAACAAAATAAAAGCGTTAATCTATATCAACAATTTCCGGTTAGTATAGTAATGAATAATAGTTTTATTAGACATCCTCAAAGAACAAAATATTGTTGAAAATACAAAATTACCGATCTGGCAATCCTGCAATATTTGTATGTATTTAAGCACAATAAACTAGTCACCATATTTCAATAAAAAACCATGTTTTGTCAAAATATCAAATTCTGACAGTACCTCGAATCTTAGTACATTAATTTCAAACGCTTAGTAATGGAATATACAAATAATGAATATTTTGATATGCTGATGTGTTTGGGACAAGCGAATGATGCAGCTCGTAATTATGCAGAACGTTTTCCAAATAGACGTCATCCTGATGGAAATGTTATAAGACGTGTAGAACTGCACGTTAGAGAAACAGGGCAAGTAAATCCTATTCAGGTAAACCTTGGTCGTCAACGCAATATTAGAACTCCAGAACTTGAAGAAAACGTTTTGACTGAAATAGAGAAAGCTCTGGTCAAAGTGTGAGAGGTTTGGCTAGAGAATTTGTAGTTGATATTCATACTGCACACGATATTCTACGGGAAGAACATTATCATCCATTTCATTATTCCCTAGTTCAGAGTCTTCTTCCAGGTGATGCAGCTCCAAGGCATCAGTATTGTCAGTGGTTATTACAGCAACATGATGAAGATCCACAATTTGTTACCCATACTTTATGGTTTCACGAGGCGACTTTCCCTTGGGATGGCGTGTTTAACAGAAGAAATAATCATGTGTGAGCTATAGAAAATCCGCATGCTGTCAGAAGACGCGCTTTTCAACAACGTTTTCAGCTAAATGTGTGGGCTGGTATAATAGGAGATCAGTTAATAGGGCCTCATTTTCTTCCACCTAGACTCAATGCAAACAGATTTCTAGAATTATTACAAGAAGATTTTATAAATTTAATGGAAGATGTGCCATTAAATTTAAGACGCAATATGTGGCTGCAAATGGATGGCGCTCCTGCTCATATCGGGCTCTCTGTGAGAAACTGATTACATGAAAACTTTCTAGGACATTGGATAGGTCGCGGATCAGCTGTTAGATGGCGTGCTAGATCCCCAGATATAAATCCCATAGATTTCTTTCTGTGGTGAGTGTATGCTACAGAAGTGGATAATTTGCAGCAGTTGGAAGATCGGATTCGTGCAGCATTTGCTGAAGCGAATGCACAAATGTTAAACAGAATGCAGCAAAATTTAATTAGAAGGGCTCGTATTTGTATTGATGATAATGGGCAAAATTTTGAACATCTGTTATAACTAAAAAAACTAATTTTTCTTTTGTTATTACTTATGTATTTATTATTGTTTGTTTGTATTTGTTTTTTGCTTATGTACTTAATTCAACAGCCTTTTTGCTATTAATAAACCTTATAATTATTGCTTCTGTTGAAAATTCAAAATAAACAACTTTTTGTATTATAAACTACCATTGCTTAATTTAAACTTATAAAGCACACAACCAATGTAAAAAATCAGAATCTAGACACAGGTCACTTTTTTGTAAAGCATGCATGTTGGCACTTAACTCCTTTGTACAGCGTTGCCATATTTTCTAACTTAAAAACAGCATTATCTATGAAACGGTTGTCGGAATAAAAAAAATTGTGTTAACTTTTTTGTTACTTTACCCATGAAGCACATCATGATACTCTTCGATTGCGCGACTTTTTCAACACCCTGTATATGTAATTCTTCTGTACATGTGTATGTGACTGAACTCCTAAACGGCTGAACCGATTTTGATGAATTTTTGTGTGTGTTTGAGTGGGCCCCCTGGATGGTTTATATTCACAATTGGACCCGGTAGGTGGCGCTGCAATCGGGTTCTAGGAATTTCCTTTTTATTTTTTGACGATTTTTTAAAATTTGTTTTAAGATTATTCGTATATCAGAACATATAACCCCAAAATTTCACCCCCCCCACCCCACCACTCCCAATATTTTTTAAAATAAAAACAATCGAAAATTTGAATATCGAAAAAACGTTTGCTGAACCCGCTAATACCAGGCAAACCAACGTTCGGGCAGGACAACGTCTGTCGGGTCCGCTACCCCTTAGGGGGTGAAATGGGGTAAATAAGCCTAAACAATCGATATGGGTGTCGTTATTGAGGTTTTTTGGGACGTTGATTGCGAAAATGGCATTTACTCCAAGACGATGGACATGACATAAAATTAAAACTCTATAGTGGTGAAACGGGGTTTCAGAGACAAATTATTTTTGGGCAGAACAACGTTTGCCGGGCCAGCTAGTTATAGATAAATCTTTTTAATGAACTATACAATATTGTAATTCTTGCTGTAGCATGATTTTTTTTTTCATTTCAAGATACAATGCTCTAAGGTGAAGCTATATATAGAGTGATCAAATAAAGTATACCTACGTGAATATAATATTGTATTTTTTCTAGTTTGTGTTTCACTCTGTTTCGCTATTTAAAATTAATAGTAAATACACTTTTAAACATGTGAAGCCTAATTTCTTTTATGCAACACCTTCTAGTTATAAGTCTATTACTAGATCGATTTTAGACGTATAAAGAGGCCTTTTATCCACTAGTGAGATAAAAACCATGCCACTCTTTACTGCATTGTTGGTAGCACAGTCACGCTATATCAAATTCGAAATATGTAGGTTAAGTTTTGCGACAGACTGTGTCAAATAACAAACAACATCTAAACTACTAACCTCGAATTTGACATTTGACTGACAATACACTTCAGTACTGCCAAACGTATAACATGAATCACAAGCGCCTCTAATTATAAATTTGTTTGATTTCTCGATACTTTTCAAATTGTCACTATGAATTTTCAGGCGCTGTCAATACAAAATTTATGTTTTTAAAAAATATATTTATTGAGTTGTTAGATAAAACGTTATATTGTATTCATGTATTCACTCAAGAAAATTAAATGATCGAACTTTGTTCTAGCATTTAAACATTCTTTGGTGGATAAAAGGTCTTCTAAAACACCAATACAATAAATTATTATGGTAGTGTTGTATGTAAATAGAAAAGTTAGTTCTGAAAAAGAGCGATTTTGCTGAAGTTTCTGGAAATAATCAATTTAAATACGACGAAGATTGAATTTGTTTATTTAAAAGTTAGATAACAAATCTTATTCATTTCATAGTTTTAATTTGACAAGGAAACAATTATTTAGAACTTAGCACTTGATGGCACTATTTTGTTCTACATGAGCAGATAATAACTGTTATTATGGTTCTGCAGGTGTTTCATCAATTTAGGCAGTCAAATTGTACGTAACTACAAGGAGACAACTGCGTCAACAGTTACATTAAAAATAATTATAAAACGGATTGTTGCCAGGGCCGCCATAGTAGTTTTAATATACCCTACTACAATTAGTAATTCTAATAGAAACAACAAAAATATATTAGACTTACAGTTGTACATTGTGACGTCATTTAAAGTGAGTTGCTGATGTTGTATTATTCCACTTGAACCGTCTCAGGTACTTACTCTTAAATGATTTTTTAATTTACGTCTCAGAAGACTATTACACCTAGCCAACAATGTTGCTAATGATACATCAAACAAATACGTATGTGTATAATTTAGTTTTTCGGGTGTTATTCATTTATATATAAATCGTAGTTTCAGCAATATACCACATAGTTTTAGTGAGTTTGAAGAAACATGGCGTGCAAATCATTTCTATTACTCCTTGCTTGTGCTTACCTTGTAGGGGGTGCAAAACTTCGTAAGTATATTTAAGATCACCGAGACAAAATTGTGTTGATAGTAGCTTCAAATTCTGATTCCAGCTTCAACATTTAAAATTTGTAAGCGCACAGATCCAAATATTAACGAATGTTTTCGGGATGCGGTGCAAAATGCGTTGCCACAATTAAAAGATGGTAAGTTAAGTTTAATTTAATACTTTCATTAGCAAAATGAGTTATTTAGGAAATAATAAGGGGTTGGTATTATCTCGTGTTGATGCAATACCGTGGCTTAAAACTGTTTATTTACTAGCAGCATGATATTGTACATTTTCGTCTTAGAAACAAAATATGAAAAGCTACTCATAACTCCCAAGGGACTTGTCAAATTATTTCTCCCTCAAACTCATGGTAACCATGCAACTACAAATAACGTTTTAGCAACCATACAATGAGGCAATCCTTGATATTACCAGCGTACACATATCTAGAGATCCTGTATATAGTTTACTAAGAGTTGGACAAACAGCCTGATTTGACATACATTTTTGATCCAAATTAGATATTTGACATATGTCAAACAAAGAGGTTATGGGAACCAATCTTACTAATAACTTGCTTTTTATGGAAGAGTTTTTAAAGCATTGATCGTTTTTAGGATCTCTAGAACCGACTATTAGGAATATATGGCCAATTTAGTTAAAATTTAGATTTGCATGTGTGAAACTATCGGTCGTAACATGTTGTAAAATATGTAATAAAGGCACTTTTATCACACATGCCTTGTAAAAAGTGATCCAAACCAATCAAAATGTATCCTGCTGTTTGTCCAACTCTTAGTAACCTGTATACAGGGACTCTACACATATCAAACAAGTAGAGACACTCACTGTCGGTTCCTTTGATGTAAAAATACCGATTTTGATGACCTTGAACGGCTCCTGGGGGTACTTTCAGATAGTACCAACAGATGGCGCCACTACGTTATCACATATGATTTGTAGCAGAGCCAGTAACTGGCGTCGTTGGACGTTAATATATTCATAGAAAGATACATATTAATTTGTTAGAAGTTTGAGATACAATTGTGTTTTATATTTATTATACCAAATTGTATAAGAAGAATTTAATTAAAAAGAAGAAGTAGAAGATATTTCTTCAAAACATTTTCATGCTTTTTTATTTTAGTACATACGCTTGTTACAGGTCTTCCAGAATTTAATTTTGCCCCCTTAGAACCAGTGATTATACCAAGCATGACAGTTGATGCAGGCACCGGGGCTGTAAATTTGCTACAAAAATTCAAAGACATAACAATATATAATATCACCAGCGCAATCGTGGATAAAGCAGAGTATGTTTGACTTGGCAGAAGTATTTGTTTATAATAAACTACATAATTTAAATTCCAGTATAAAAGTGTCAGAAGATAAAGCAGAAGCTACCATTTATATAACAGTACCGCAGTGTAGCGCCGACTGTACATATGACTTTGATGGACAAGTTCTGATGCTTCCTATCAAGGGTGTGGGCAAATGCCACTTAAACATGGGTAAGTGGTGTTGACTATGTTTAAGATTATAGTCATCAAGGCTAAACAGGACGTCGTTTCAGAAAATTCCAAAATAAAGGTCACGACGATAGCAAATAGAATACAGAAAAAGGGGGTTTATTATCTGAAAGCAGATGACATACACGTGGACTTCATGCCCACCAAATGTTCTTTCCATTTCGATAACCTCTTCAACGGCGATGAAACATTAGGCGAAGAAATGAATAAGATGATTAATGAAAATTGGAAAGACCTCTTTGGCGAAGTAAAAGAAGGATACGAAACAACCTTAGGAACTCTCTTCAATAATGCTGCCAACAGTATCTTTTCCAAAGTGCCTCTGGACGAGTTGTTCCCCCAATAATTCTACTTTGTTAAGAATTTCAAACGTTCAGCTCACTGATTGTAAATTGATTAATGTCAAGCCTATAGTTTAGTGAATTATTACTTTTCTTAATATACCTAGTATCATTTGCTTATTGTGGAATTTTTGTCGACTATATATATGTTTAATTATTTTATATAAAAACCGAGAGACACAAACTATCACGTAGATTTACAAGTAAAAGACACGAGTAAATGTATCGAAAATAAATTAATACATGATTCGTCTGAAAAAATATATAAATAAATAATAAAATAAAATCAGATTATAGGAAAATGATTTTTAAAGGTATTTAATACGAAACTTTTAGACAACAAGAAATTGCGGCTTCATAGAATTTGTACCGGGTGTGTTAAAATGAATTACATCTAGTACGCTTGGAATTTCCCATAATGCAATCCAAAACTTTACTTAAAATTGGCAAGACTGTAAGTCTATGTCAAATTCGACGTTAGCAGGTTAGATCATATATCTAATACTTACTATATTGCTAGCGGCTATGAGTGGGAAACTTGCCAAGGAAGTGAGACAGACAACCAACTCTTCAATGTATAAAGGTGAGCGGTGCGCAAGGGCGGCGGCATCGTCCGCCTAATGGGGAAGTGGTCAAGTTTAAAATTCGCTTCTAAAGGCGGAGTTCGAATTCCCGCGCATGCGCACGAGACGCGTTATACTCTAAGTGAGACTATGTCGGCGCCGTAATGTTTTCTAGCGTTCCGAGGCCCTACTAGCAATATATGTGTATTATATATATGGGTTAGATTTTGCGTCAGTTTTGACACAAACTGACTCAAATCATAATCTGATAACCTCGAATTTGACATAGACTTACAGTATTGCCAATTTCAAGTAAAATTTTAGATTGCATTATGGGAAATTCAAAGCATACTAGATGTAATTCATTTTAAGACACCCGGTATTTGTGTGTAATAGAAAGTTACCCAAAGACATCGGCGTAGTACAACCATAATTTCGTGATTGCTAAGCTCACAAAGAGCAAATATTACATTCGTCAATCATCATCGCCGTATTATCAATTATATAGCGTTTCGTAAATTCCTGGGCATTATTTTACAACAGGGAAGACGTTCCTACACGTTTACTTTGATGTAAAACCTGTCTTCAGGAAATTGTAACATTAGAAAGCGCATAAAATTTACCTAAGGCACAAATAGTATGCTAGATATTTGAATAGCGTTGAAACTGTTACAATCATCACTCACATCTTCAAAGCGTTCGGATTTTCGATACGGGGATCCTAGCCGCGGTGCGTGGACGTAGCGTAAACCGGTACGCCACGCAGTCCTTATTCCAATCTCTTCTAGAAATGTCTCGATATCGTGGTGCTCGAGGAGTATAAAAGAAGAATCTGCAGCTAGTTAACTTCACTTGAGACTTAAACCTGAACCTGATCCTGGCTACCAGCTTTAGGTCTTAGTACCGTGGCCGGTGGATTTGGTTCCCATTTTGCTAGAAACTCCGTTTTATTCCTGCACCCGCTGATCTCCCCAGACCAACATTATCATAATCGCTTTATAACCTTAGCCTAGGGCACGGATTACCAGAATACTAGGAGAAACCTTCAGGCAGCCGGCATAATCCAGGTGCCTCGACGCAAATTATCCGCCTGCCGAGAATCCGGAGTGACCGAAATGTTCACAAAAGAAGTATCACGTTCAGCCAGGTTTAATGCAGTTGCCGTGTACGCCACAGACACAGTAAAAAACTTTATTCTATTGAATTTGTCCGCCCGTAAAATATAAATAACAAACGTCATATTTGCCGGCGTAAATACAATCTGTTTCAGACCTATCGTTTCCAGTTCACGTACATCGGAGTTACCTCATCCGAATCTACAATCAGCCATCACTACCTAATCCGAGCTTTCTTTGAGAGGGTCTAGGGTAACAACTGGGCCAAACGAAACTGCCGTTTAGGTTGCCGAGCGTCCGAAAATAATACGCCGAACAAATTTTGTTTTACAATATTTTATGTACACAATAATATTTTTCTTTAATCAAGAATTATTTTGTATTTAGTTAAAAAACCATTATACGATTTATTTCTACACTGTGTTATTCTGTATTTTATAAATTTGAGTAGAACTGCCATTTGAGCTTTACCCGAGGCAACGAGTTTGAAATCAAATTTAGCGGAGTTTGGTTAAGTTTAAATAAGCACTCTTAGCAGGAATTTGAAACTAAATTTAAAAATTTCGGAACAATTCATGTTCATTATTTAGTTTTTTCC
This sequence comes from Agriotes lineatus, assembly GCA_940337035.1. Taxonomy (NCBI): domain Eukaryota; kingdom Metazoa; phylum Arthropoda; class Insecta; order Coleoptera; family Elateridae; genus Agriotes; species Agriotes lineatus. Next base: position 117,872 of record CALNHX010002895.1, on the reverse strand, counting down.
ATGTGCATCCAAATAGGACTGGAATGCTGTAAAAATTTAACATTTTTAACCCTTCGCGGCGCGGCGGTTAGAAAGACTTGTATCAAGCACGAATAAAAACTCTTAGTCTGTAAATAAAAGTATAATCACAACACTTACACCGCATGTCTGACAGCATACGGAACGTCAATGGTAAATTTTGCTAATGATCAACGTCGGCTTTCCAAAGTCTATGCTGTACAGCGATGATTTGTCAGACCTGGCTCTTTGCGTGTATAAATGCATCCGTTTACATCGTCCTTCTTAAGTTATTCATATCATTATCACTTTAATACTATTACTTGAACTACAACAGAGAGTGAAAAAGAAATATTGTAAAATAGCGACACCCTGCTGCTGGTACAGCTGCTCGGCACTGATACCCTTTGAAAACCAACATAACTGTACAGGAGTGTTATAAAATAACCTCTAAATAAAGAGTACCATATGCCTATAGCAAAGAGTATATATCTTTGCCTATAGCTTTCAAAGTAACGTCCTATAGTTAATACGACCAATGAATAATATGTGCACTTCAAGTTTATTGTACAACAAGTTGAGAAAAGTGTAGTTTTTCCATGCAAGGCACAAGGCACGAGGTTTAGAAATGCGCTGAGCAGGGAAAAGCACCCCTATCGCATTTCATATGGTAATGTACTACATTTGTACATGCAAAATCGTTTAGTAATGTGGTACGTTGTATCATAGCAACGATTACATCATAGCAATGCGGTTAGCAGGTTAGGTTTGCGTCAGTTTTGACGTCTGCTGGGGCAAAACCTAACCTGCTAACCTTGAATATGACATAGACTTACAGTGCCACCAACAATACACTTCAGTATTGCCAAATGCATAGCATCAACTGGAGCTGCTTATTATGCTTTAGTACATAAAAACGGGTTCTGTTCAGCTTGGTTATCTTTTCAAATTTAATGGAACTTTTATATAAAAATCTAACATTTCACATTTCTACACGAAATGCAATAATAGTATATTATGATACTAGTTTTATAAGAAGCATTTTGTAGCAGGAGGAGCGAAGCGAGGAGTGCCCTAAAGGAGTAAGTGCGACTAAATGCCTTATAAACGAGGTACCATACAGTATTTTATATACTTTGCCACTTTTTGTATACAAAAAAAAAAAAAATTTCAAAATCTAGAGAAATTCGTGGCAGTTAGCAACATTTGTGCGGTGCAATAAGGGCTGCTATTGACTGTTCGATATGTACCACCGCGGCCAAAAAATGGAAACACCAGCGTTAATCAAGTTAACGCTTTTTTATAATTTTACACAGTGTTATTAGGGGTTTACATAATATTAGGTTATATTTTTTGACTTTTTACTTTTGACAACAACTGACAACTGCATTAAACAATATATCAGCAATGTTGATTTAACTTAGGTAATATACCCATTTACACTAGGAAAACAATGATGTTTCCATTTTTTTGTCCGCGATGGTACACGGAGCGAAGTACCTATGGTGGCCAACCTTAAAAAAATATTATTCTGGTTTTAGTATTTTTATTATAGCATCGCTTTTTGTCTATTACGATACGCAAACGAGTATCGTAATAGTCTCAGTACGAACGCAAAGTAGATGAAATAGTATACGAAAAGCGTTAGAAAAGTGGTATTACTGAACTCGTATGGCTATTTAAGTACTCAAACCAGCCATACTTGTTCAGTAAAACTTCACTTTTCTAAACTTTTGCTCAATATACTATTCCCACTTACTGTAGAAAAATAGCTAAATATTTTAATATAGAAACCAAAAAAATAATTTGAAATATTGTGCATTTAAAAATTCAACTATGCGTTGCTATGTAAAAAAGTATAACTTTTCTAAACGATTTTGTATTTAGTAATATAGTACATTTCGCTACAGTACGTGAAAAAACTATGTTATCAATTAAAACTAATGCTAAAATATGCATAACCAGTATTTTGTTAAAACTAAATGGAGAATAATCATGTGGATAAATGGGAGTAAAGTTAATTATTTCAGAAAATGTAGGTAACGTTATAAGTATGGTAGGTTAGAAGAAATTTGATGAATTTGAAGTTGTTACACATGACAGTTGCTAAATTTGACAATAGTCTAAGAGCCAGCGACAAAAAAGAATAAGAAATCTGTCTGGTTTCCGGTGATGGATTACCGCAGGGGCCCAAAGAGGTAGAGATATTTCCATTCCTTATGGTACTTGGGAGAAGTATCTCCAGTAGGTCATGTAAAACGTCAAAAATTATAAAAATTTTACGTTTGATATTAGTTATTTAAAAAGCATAAGTGTCATTTTGCCAGACCAGTTTCACATAACTAAACATGACATACTGCCTACTTACTTTTTATACGGGCCATGAGAGATGGAAATCAATTCAAAATCGTGATATGAGTATTGCTGGATTTTGGTGTGTTAATAGGGAATGGTGTTATTTGAATTGTTATATTAAACAGTGGCCCGTTATGAGTTGTTTAGCGAACCTTTTCCACTGTCTGAGTGTTTTTCACACGTTGTTTCGGGAGTTCTTCTGCTTGTGTACGTTTTTCTACGTACTCTGGTGCCCACCCCAGGATTTGAACCCGGGACCACTTATCACTTGTGGTTACGAGTCTGTCGTTAATACCACTGAGCTACCAGCGCCGCCATATATTTTGGTATTAAACCTATATATTATTATATTATTTGTAATCGCTCTCTCTTAGGTTTTATTATGATTATTTTATTTAGTAATTAAATAAATAGCGACCACAGCCGGCAGTACGGCTGAGTGGTGATGCATCTCTCACGGCACTTGCAAAAGTTAAGCACCAGTCTGCTCGGTCAGAACTTGGATGAGCGAACATCTGGAGAGCGGGCGTAGTGTTCTAGCCAAACAGGCTCCACTAGCCCAAGTACCTCCGCCGAATTTAAAATGCACACACCCTCAGCGGCTCGGTGCGCTCGGCACCCCGACACTGTAAGCGGTATAGGGGGTTACAGATTATGTATTATGTATGTATAAATAGCGACCACACCACATTTTTAATTTGATTTGCCTCCTCTTGGGCTAATTAAAAATTATGATTGTTCAATTATGTTTTATTGCTTTAAAGGTATGTTGCCTTCTATATTTTATCCATTGGCAACTTATTAACGTATGTACAGGGTTAGGTTATGGCACAGTATAAATTTTACCATTGTATAGCAAATGCACGATTTTAAGGGGAAGAGAGCACTTAGAGTTTCCTATACATTTTATATAGGTGGCGCATCTATCGAAAACCTTTCAAATGTTTGAGATTAGGTCACCAACCGAACAGCAATTATCGAGTGAGATTATGCAAAACTAATTTTACTGATATGCACTTAAGTGCCTTAATGTTAAGAAGGATTAAGTTTTCAAGGTAGACACTAATTGTTTCCTAGCACTTTCTCTAAAATGAGATGGTGATTCATATTTGTGTAGTTAGGAAAGCACCGCTCTGAGGAGAAACTATCACTTGTTTGTTTATGTTGATTCCATAACGACCAAAAACTACTCGATTTTAAAAATGTCCAATAAATTCTCAAAAAGTAACAGTTTTTGGTACCGCATTAGAAAAGAATTATGTGTGCAACGCGTAGAAAAATTGCACAGTTTTAGATACTTTTATATCAACATTTTCAAGCATTTTCCTCCAGTACGTGAAAAATAGCATGTGCAACATCTGAGGAAAGTGCTTTTTGTGCTCGGCGCGTTTTTAATCTCGGCTTTGCTTCCATTAAAAAGCTCGCGCCTTGCAAGGAACAACTACACTTTTCTCAACTTGTTGTACAATACATTTTTCCGCTAATCGTACTAGAATTGACACATTATTGATACAATTTTGATGAGTAAAGTGAAACATTCCATTATATCAGCCGTTGCTAGGTAATCTATATACAGGGTGTCTCAAAATTGACGCCCGTTCTTCAGGGATTTGATTCAGGGGGCTAAAGGAAATCGAAAATAAAGAGTGGAAAATTTTCCAATTGTCATTTGTTATCGAGTTATTGATGAAAATGTATATAATAACTTTTTTCTACTCCTATGTTTAAAATTTCATTTATGGTATGTTTCCATGACGCTAAGTAATCTTTTAAAACACCTTCACAAGCCGTGGGTTCGTGCGTTTTAGTCACGGACTGAACTTTTTAATGGCAAAAATGAAGTTAGTTTTCAACTTCCAACAGTCAACTTTGACATTTCAAGCATAATTTAACCTAACATAATTTTTAAATTCTTATGAAATAATGTTATATTGTCTAAATTTGTAGTCGTAGAAAAAGTATAGTATGCAACTCGTTTTATAAACTTATTAGTCACTCATTTTATTAAACACTCGCTTCGCTCGTGATTAATAAACCTCGTGACTAAAATGACGTTTATAAAACTTGATACATAATCGTGCGAATGTTTGCCTTGAAGTAGGAGGCAACCTATTTGAACACATTTTGCGACAACAAATGTGGAAAATAACTTGTTTTCAAATACCATTCGTTTTTCATAAAGTTTAAAGTTTATATCCAAAATTTTTGTTTTTATTCAAAACTCCATAACAAAAGATAAACGGAAAATTTTCCACTCTTTATTTTCGATTTCTTTTAGCCCACTGAATCAAATCCCAGAAGCACGGGCGTCAATTTTGAGACATCCTGTATATAAAACTGAAAGTCCTGACTCACCCACTCACTCATCAACGCCCAGCCCAAACCCTTGGACCTAGAAAGCTGAAATTTTGCACAGAGGTTTCCTTTCTGATGTATACAAGGAATGAGGAAGGATACTTCGAAATTCAACCCCTAAAGGGGTAAAATGGAGGTTCCAATTTTGTATGGTGAAATAAAATTAAATAGACATTTCGACTTGAAACTTCGTAGGAGTACTCCTAAAAAATACAATTTTTGTATTGCTGAAAGTTGTCAAAGGAAAATAATCAGTATAATTTATTGATGCTTGAATGTAATTATTGATTACATCAATTAGACTATTTAAAATTACTGGAGGTAGTAGTGGTACCTAAATAATTTTTACTTTACAGTTTAACAGAACTAACGTTCGGCTAAATAAACCTCAGCTTCGCCACATAAAGTATCACTTTTACTCCTAATAACATAATCTACTATTGCTACGCATGCGCTACAGATAGAGGACCACATAAATGTTAGAAAAATTACACAGGTTCTTTAACTGCCATGGAGCAGGCAATTATTGTCGAAGGATTCAATGAAATCGTAAATGCCTATGGAATTAGGTATAAATATTTAATAAGTGCCGGAGATTCCAGTGTTTATACCCGAATAATAGAAAACGTCTCCTAAGGTCGCTACATAATAAAATTAGAATGTGCTAATTATGCTACGAGGGCATTTACTTCCAACTTATATAAATTGGTAAAAGATAAAAATTACGATTACGCTGCTAGAAATATAATTAAATCAAATATTCAGCATTTCAGTTCTTTAATAAGAACAATAATTGCTCGCCCTTCGAATATCAATAAATTAGTTGAAACAGGTTTTTTAGAAAGAAAAACTGCCATTAAAGAAGGTGGAATATAAATTTGTAGTTCACATTTTGTCTATTTCTGGTTTTAATGACGTTTTTAAAGTACTTAATAGAAAATTTATAGAATTTGTGTAAAACTGTGTTCAAAAAAATGTTTTATGACTTTCACAGCAGTAGCCTATCGTCAAAAACAATTATCCACTTTAATAGAAAAGAAGAAACGAAAACATTAATTATTTATTAATGGACAAATCTCAAGATGATTTGTATAGCTAACAGAAATTTTAGTTACTAAATATGCACAGTGAAAAAAAAGCGGTACAAAATACAAATTATTGTATTTCCGATTATAATCAGCCAATGCAAGTAAAGACTGAAATAATCTTATTTGCAATAATACAACGTTTTAAATCGATTTTATTTCACTTTAATGAGAGCCATGCGAAAACGGAAGTTTTTAATAACGTCACATCGCGTCGCTTTAATGTGAAATTAAATCTCTAACAAAATTTTGAGGCAATGAATTTTGCTTCATTTGTTAGGTTGCTTGGTAAACGTCACTTCGTATCCATCATTTTAATTTTTGTTCTTAATTAAATGAGGTGTTGAATAAAATAATAATTGAGTTTTGGAATCAGCTGCCTTACAGGTGTATTATCTTATGCGATTGCTCAATGGGCAAGACGATTAACTCATATTTTTAAATAGCATATTTAATAATTATTTAGATTTTTTTAATTATTGTTGTATTTTCTAAAGTTGCAAAAACAACATTTATTGTATGCTTTCATTTAACCATACACAACTACTACATCTTTGGAAGTAAAAGTGCTTCCTTTCCATCTATAAAGATTGAGATTTTCGATGGTATAATCATCATTTAAAAATTTGACTTACTAATATAAGAGGCTACAAAATCTGTACAGTTATTTATGGCCCATTGTGTATATTAATCTCCCGACCGCTGTTTTAATTGATGCATTCTTTTTTCTGCCGTAGCCTCAGCCGTGGACCAATCTGCAACTTCAAAATTTAAAATTGCTGAATTCTCAACAGGTGTAATAACGCCGCAGGGCAAATGCGTTTACCTGCGCCTTTATCCAGTACCATTTGCGTTGCTTTATCTCGTGCATCTAAAGCCGGTCATTAGTAGTAGCGGTGGGTCTCCAGCCATCTTGTGTATTGTGAATTATGAAAAATGGCAATATATTTTTGAGATTTTAACATATTGTGTAATTATTTCATTGATGCGGCTTGTACCAAATGACACATCGTCACGCGAAGAAGGGTATGACAACATTTCAAATGGTTTGAACGGCGCAATCTCATCTTAATTTCGGTTATTTCAGAAAATTTTATCAAATAGGTCAATTTTTTCCTTATAACTACATTTAAATTGATTATACAAACACCATACTGTTTCATACCGCGTATGGAAGTTCATAACATCAACCTTTAAAATTTCAAATCAAATAAATTATTATTTATGCAGATAATCACAAAACATCTATTTTTGTTCCTATCAGTTGAAGAAAATTTTTTCTTTTCAAATTTGTTAAAAAACTTAATTTTAATCGTAACTACCAAAGGAAATCAGAAAATAAATTAAATTATAAGATATAGAGCCAATTTTTAGGTTTCTGGTTTTAGGGTATACCCTGTCCTTAACGATGACAGATGACTTTAAATTTTTGACCGTAAACAAGGCTGTTCGAATCACGGAGATCCAGCGTATTTTGAATACAAATAAACTAACAATTAATCAGTTCACCTAAGGTAAATAGTAACAATCCATTTCAAATACCTAATCAAGTTGTTTGGTTAACCTAGAATTTTTTTTATTTAAGTGAAAAGGGACACCAACCCGCATTTGTTTTGTTGCTTGCTCGCCAAATTCATTTCCGGTTTCCGCATAAAAGTGACGCCAAACTTCTTCCTGGAACGCTTTTAGCAGATGATGCCTGTCTCTGGACCACGAACAAAGCCTTCCCCAGGTACTGCACCCTGCTTCCCACTTCTCGTAGCTACCAGCCTTGTTGAATTTAGCTCGAAAGTTGACCTCGCACCGGCCTCCGGTTGAAAGGGACGCCAAGCTTATACCTGTCTCGTGGCGATACTGTAGCTGCTGTTGCCTTCTTATAAACTACAAACAAGGGCTCCTCTAGACGCTGCACCCTGCTTTCTGGTTGCCACAGTTTCAAAACTTGCCAAAGCTTAGCTTCGAAAATAATAAAAAATAAGCAAAGCTCCAGGTTCAATTTTCTCTGGGACTGCACTACGGAATACTACAAAATTAACCACAACTGCCTTCGGCATAATAAATAAAACTCAACAACTGGCACAAATAATATACTTTTATCAACGAAATTAATTAAAAACGGGGAGTCAAAACTACAAAAAGCTTTCGGCTTGACTTCCTCAATCAACAGCCACTATTGACACTCTAGGTCACCATAGCAACATGTTATACAATTGTTTTAGTAAGTTTTTACAATTTTTGATCTTTAATTTTTAAATACTTTTATTAAATGTCATTCAGGAACACTCTAACCGCACTTTGGTTGCATTTTTTTTACTTTTAGTTAAATAAACACTGATTCACAAGCTATTAGCACTTTCTTGAAGTCTTCTTTAGCTGCGTTATCGATTGTTGGCATTATAATATGAATATAAAACGTTGCATAAAGCTTCTGTAAGTCGTCGAAACACCTTCGTACTTGAGTGATTTTATTATCGTGTCGTGACGTTACACAATTAACCTGTCAGTCATCATAAATTAGCCATACCGAGCACAAATGTTGAATACAAGCTGAACGCAACCCTGACGATACTGTTTTTCAATTACTAACCTCTGTTAATTAAATTACAGTTATTGCTAATCATGTCTTATTTAATTATCAATGTATACTAGTGACTTATATTGTTGCAATAAATACAATATCAATTCTGGACCTATTTGAATCTTTCCTTAGTCTTCGTAAGTTAGCAATGCAATAAGAATTGCTTTAAGCATCATATCATTACAATACATGTTACCGCTATATGCGCAGTAATCTATGCGCGGTGGGCAATTTTTCTGTTATTTTGTGCAGTAGTGGGATAGATATTTGCACTAACCTGGCTAATCGAACCTTCTACCAGTGCTAGATGTAATTTCTGTAAGATTCCTATGCTCAGCTTATTAACGGCACTCTGCTGGTTCCAAGCCCAGGTAAAGAAAGAGGGTTGGGTTTAGATTAACAAGCTGACTCCGTAAAATAACCTTGGTACCAATACCGTAGAAAATCCTGGGACAGGACGGTCGAATAGAAGACGAAGTCAGCAAAAGGTAAAAACTGGAATTTATGCACGTGGAAAATAAGAAGTTTGTATCAAGCGGGAGCTCTACAGACAATAACCAATAAAGTAGAGAAACTTTATATCGACATCATAGCTCTACAGGAAATAAGGTGGCCCAGCCAAGGAAAACTGCGGAATCCAAATTGTGACTTATACTATAGTGCTACACAAAATAACACCCATCAGTTCGGAGTAGGTTTTATTACAGAGCTACGATTACGCGATAAAGTTATAGAGTTTAGACCAGTAAATGAAAGGATGCAATCACACTATTACAACCTTTTCTGTACACGCCCCAGCGAAATTTTCCTCCTTCCGAGAAAGGTATATTCTACCCAAGTCTTGAAAGAGAATATAACACGGTAAAATGATATCAAGGTAGTAATGAGGGACCTTAACGCGAAAATAGGTAGAGAAGAAGTCTATGCCCGAATTATAGGAGCACAAGCAAACTGCGCGCTACGCGCACGTGAATTAGGATACGCGAAAGGTCAAGCTCCGAGCCGAGCGCTAAGATTAGAAAAACAAAACCTAAACAAATATAAACATCTGTGAAGCCGGAACGTAAGATTTTATTTTGTGCCACAGACACACAGAGAAACACACATTAAGGAAAATTATATTATAGATAGCTTACATGAAATCTCTCACGACAATGGACAAAGAATAGTAAACTTCGTTGCAGACAAAAATATGGTAGTGAAAAGCACCTTCTTCTCACACAAACACATTCACAAGGGTAGGAGTACCCCTGATGGACAAACGACCAAGAAATAAATCATGTACTGATCAACTCAAAATTTTGCTCTAGCATAATAGATGTAAGAACAATGAGGGAAGCTGTATCAGAATCGGACCACTATTTAGTGAGAGCCAAACTAAGAGGAAAAATAAACAGCGCAAGAGCGATACCAAGAACTAAGATCCCAAAGTACGCCTTGGTTAAGTTAAAGAACTCAACTAAGATGTTAAGGAAATACTAGAATGCGCGTGGCCAGCCTACGTCTGGCCCTGCCAGCGTAAAGAAACGGTTAACAATAACATTGCTTGCTTAAGCTGGTAGCCAGCCTACGTCCGGCCCTGCCAGCGTTAACAATACAAATGCTTGCTGTTGACGGTCTCGCCACTCGTGCTTACGATCGGCATGTGCGCGCGACAGTGCTTACGGTCGGACGGCCGGCGGCCGGCGGCTGGCGGCATCAGCTCTTATAATATAAGATGGCATAAACAGGAAATATTTCAGAAGAGGAGGAAAGATCGAGCAAATGTGGAAAGCCATCAAAGAGACTGTAGTAGACGTAACATCGGAAGTCTTATGCACAACACGTAGAAAACATAAACCATGGCTAGACAAAGAAGGAAGCAAGCTGCAGTGAGGGCAAGTTGACAAAAATGTTTATTATTATTATTAGCAGGAGAAGCTGTTTCACGTATTATTTTGGCGGCTCCAAGGCTTTGTGTATATTCCTTATGTTATTTTCTAACTGCACGGAGCGCCAGTGAACACAATATTTTTTTCCTGCTGCTCAGACTATGAAGGATGCGATGCGACTGAACTTGAAGCTGTATCTTTAGAAGTCTGATTTTGCATACATTCCATTCGCACTAAAAATTTTTAAATGGCTTATACATTCTTTGGGCAGCTTGCAAGAAGCAAGCATCGCAGAGGGCAACTTTACCTAAATATAACTAGCGAGGAAAGCGGCTTCTCGTATTACTCTGGCGACTCTTAGACCTTGCTTATATTCCGTATTCTATTATCAAATGGCGCAGCGCACAAGGGAACACAACTTGTATGAAGAGATGCGAATGAACTTGCAAGATGGTACGTATCTTTACGAGTTTGTCCTGAATACTTTCCATTCCAACTGAAAAGTAATTTTGAAATGCCTTTAGCTCTTTGGGTAGCTTGAAGGAGGCAAGCATCGATGAAGGCAAGTTGCCAGAAATGTAGCGATGCTGCCTCGCTTTTTTGTAACGATTTTACTACGTCCAGTAGTTAACCTCAACAACAACAAGTAATTAACATCTATTTTATCATAGTTGTTTACAACTCTACAAACACGTTTGGGTCTGCTGTAGGTTAGCAGATACACAAACGTATTTTTTGAAGCAGAGTGAGTTGGTTAAGCTTGCATTGGTAGTAGTCTCTTTGCTATTACAGCCTAAATGTATTAGAATGACCTCTAATAGCCCTCTATTTAAAACTAACGGTGATATTAATCACTTTTGCATACTAGCTGACAACGCAGATTTTATATGTCTACTTTACGATGTTGCTAAGCGTTTTTATTCCGTTCTTAATGAATCCAGTACTTAACTTCAACAGTATCATGGTTGTTTACTGCATTATAAATGCGTTTAGTACACACTATAGGCTGGCGGAGATACAAATGTGACAATTTGACGCTGACTGAGCTCCTCAAATTTGCAGTGGTATTTCTCAATGGTTTAGTACATCTCAAATCTATTAGAACGATCGCTAATAGCATTTTCTTAGAATTAAAAATTATATAAAGCTCTCCCGCATACTAACTGATAACTCTAAGTAAAAGTATCTACTTTACGATGCTGCTACTCTGTTTTATTATGTATTTACCACGCTGCTGTGATAAAGTTAGTCGATATTACATGTGTATATATGTTTTCGTCAGTTGTTTTTATATTATTTATTTCTATATTTATTTTTATGGATTTTCTATCCTCAATCACTAATACTAATAATGCGTTGAACATTGCTACATCGACTAGCGATGAAATACCGCTATTATGCACTGAAACACATCCGTATCTCAATGTTTTGCAATGGAACTGCAACGGTTTCTTTAGCAAATTACCAGAAATATATATGCTTATTAACCAATACTCACCGATATGTCTATGTATCCAAGAATCAAAATTCCTCGAATCCAAAAAAGTTACATTTAAAAACTACAAAATATTTAGGAAAGATGCTCAGGATGGTGTAAGAGCTCATGGTGGCGTAGCAATTTTTATTAAAAATGAGTGTTCCGCTTCAAAATTACACATAAATTCAAACCTACAAATTGTAGCCGTTAAGGTTACATATCCTATTGAAGTAACCATATGTTCCATATACTTACCCACCTTAAATTGGACCTTCCAAGACCTTACAAACATAATAAAACAACTTCCAACTCCATTTCTTATTTTAGGTGACTTTAATGCCCATAGTAATTTATGGGGTTCCTTAATAACAGACCAGGCGGGTCATATTATTGAAAAATTTCTGGAAAACGATGATATAGGAATACTAAATACTGGAACGCCGACTCATTTTTCCTCCAGATTTGGCACTTTTTCTGCGATTGATCTTTCAATCTGTTCAGCTTCTCTTTTATCATCTATAACTTGGTCTGTTGATGCTGATCTCCATCACAGTGACCATTTTCCTATCACTCTACAATTCAAAAATTTTCACATATAATCTCATAAGAGCATTAATTCTTTCCGGAAATTTTTTGAGTGCGTTCTAACAACGTCGTATTAATTTGCCCGAGGGACGCGAGGGCAAATTAGGACGTTGTTGGAATGCTCGAAAAATAATTTCGGGATATGAATTAATGCTCGCATGCAGATTCGGTAAGAAAATCGTAACGACACAAACCCTCACAGTTAGGTTGTTCTACCTACAAAAAATTTCCAAGAAATTTTGTTGTTGTCTTGGTTATGGCTCGTGAACTAATTTTTCTATTGGTCATTAATGAGTGTCGTACGATTTTCAGCTATAATTTACCAAGGGCAGTGATAATCACCCGCAATAATTTTGACAAATAACAACCCGAAAGTGCTTGCCTAGAAATAACCCGAGGCGAAGCCGAGGGTTATTTCTTAAAGGCAACGCACTTGAGGGATATTATTTGTCAAAATTATAAGGATTTATCACTGGCCGCGGTGAATTCGGAAAGATAAGTTCTTAAATAAATTAGCCATTTTCTGACAAATTAATTTGACACTTCATTATAATAATATTATGTTGGTGGCACTGTATGTCTACGTCAAATTTGAGGTTATCAGGTTAGCTTTTGGGTCAGTTTTGACACAGACTGACGGAAAAGCTAACCTGCTAACCTCGAATTTGACTTAGATTTACAGTGCAACCAACTTGCCATAGGATACTACTGAAATTTAATTAGGTAGTTTCCATAGTGATTGAAAATCACCCTAGGGTCGTTTTCACTTCAAGCGTGATCTAATTTGTTAAACTGACTCACGTGATTAAAAATAATCAAATTGGATTGGTGTGTAATATATGTAAGAACTTATCAATATAATAACCAGATATACTTACCTGAAAAATGGTTGCTCAAGAAGGCCGATTGGAGTTATTTCCAGGAAACATTAACAACGGCTTTTGAAAATACTCACCATCTCTCTATTAACGAATTTCTGTTATGATTCACGATGTTGGTAGCACTTGTATTTCAAAACGTTCAAGAGGAATTTTAAACAAACTTCCAGTTCCATGGTGGTCTGGCGAAATTAAACTTTCAATAAAAGAAAAGAAAAGGGCATTGCAGAAATTCAAACGTTATCCAACTTAGGAAAAGCTAATTAAATTTAAAAAGATGAGAGCAATAAGTGGCAGAGCAATATTAACTGCCAAAAGGAAATCGTGGCAAAACTATGTATCGTCCTTAAATACGAATGCGACCCTTAAAGAAGTCTGGGATAAGGTTAGACGAATAAGAGGAAATGCGCCAATAAATTCTATTACATCCCTCTCTGTAGATGATACAATAGTAACGAATTTGAAAGATATGGCAAACGCATTAGCAAAAAAATTTGCACAATCGTGTAATGAGGAAAATGATGAAAACCGTACTGAACATAACAAAAATTTTACTACCGGAGATAATTATCCTTACAACTCGTCGTTTACGCTAGAAGAATTAGAATACGCAATAGCGAAATCGAAAAGTAATGCTCCAGGTCCTGATGATATTCCAATTGATTTCATCAAAAACCTTACTCAAAAAGTGAAACATCGTTTATTAGAATCACTTAACGCTGTATGGAATGGCGACAATTTTCCTGAGTCCTGGAAAAAAGCTATAATAATTCCCATCCCCAAAGTACAAAATCCGTCTGAACCATCACACTATAGATCGGTCTCGCTCACAAGTTGCATTGCCAAATTATTAAAAAGAATGGTAAATTTCAGACTGAACTGGGTTTTAGAACAACAAGAGTTACTGGCGCGCTACCAATTCGGTTTTAGAAAAGGTCGCTCAACTACCGATGCAATAGTGTTTTTGGAAAATGTGATTAATAACTGTTTCCTTTACAACTTACATGCCTCTGCCATTTTTGTTGACATAAAAATGCATTTAATACTGTACGACATGATGACATACTTTTCCAGCTTTATGACTGGGGTATAAGAGGAAATTTGCCGCTATTTATAAAACGCTTTTTGGATGGCCGTATAATAAACGTCACAGTAAATGATACTTTATCAGATCCATTTATCCTTAAACATGGAACACCACAAGGATCGCCGCTAAGTGCCACATTGTTCTTAGTAGCAATCAACTCCTCATTATTGACGGTTAGTAAATCAGTAGTTTACTGAGCATACGCAGATGATATTGTGTTATTCAAAGCAAGCAACAGGAACGATGGTATTCAAGAAGCACTACAGAACGGTTTGACAGAACTCTCACAAGCTTTAAAAGAACGAAATCTTTCGATATCGATAGCTAAAACCAAAGCTATACATTTTTGTAGAAAAAGGTCCACTAATCATCCTATATTTATCTTAAACGGAAATGAAATAGAAAATGTAATTTTTTTCAAATATCTTGGAGTATTGTTTGATAGAAAGCTCACATGGAAAGCTCATATAGATTACCTGGTTTCTTCTTGCAAAAGAACACTCAATGTCATTAAAAATTTGGCTCACACTAGCTGGGGAGCTGAACGAAACAACCTCCTACTCCTTCATAAAACATTAGTACTCTCGAAAATAGATTACGGTTGTGTAGCATATGGTTCTGCTAAACCCAGTAGACTAGCACCACTAAACACTATCCACAACTCTGGTATTCGACATGCTACAGGAGCATTCTACACCTGCTCAAGGGCAAGCCTATATGCAGATTCAGCACTAACTCCCTTGAACTTACGACGTGAGAAAATAATCGCTTGCTATAGAATTAAGCTGCATGCTCATGTTGGACACCCGATCTTATCCCTTTTCCAGAGTGATATATTCTCTGCCCGCTATCAAGAAGAAGATACACGGAATAAATCATCGTCTACCAGATCAACTACTGTAATGGCTACCTTATCTCTGCCAAAACAATTTCTGCACTTAACCGAAAAGAAAACAGAACCACCATGGCTCGAGAAAATACCCGAGATCAGATTAGACTTGTTAAAGGTAAACAAAAAAGATATAAACGCAGGTGCAATTAAGCAGTGTTATCTACAATTAATACAACAATATCAAACTTTCCAATTCCTTTTTACGGATGGTTCTAAATCTGATAAGGGAGCGGGATATGCGGTAATATATAATGATGAAACTACCAAATACTCATTGCCATCCAACATCAGTGTATTTTCTTGCGAATCATTTGCCATACGAACTGCCCTGCAAATATGTTTAGCATCAGATCATGTCTCCTTCATAATTTGTACAGATTCATTATCTGTACTGGAAGCAATTGGAAATAGATTCACATTAGATCCAGTGATAGTAAATATAAAATCTTTATATGGGCTTCTTCTTCGCTCCAACAAAACATTAAGTTTCATATGGGTACCCAGCCATGCTGGAATAGTAGGCAATGAAAAGGCAGATTGTGCTGCCAAAGAAGCCGCAGATGGAATATGCGAGGCATCAGAAAAACTGTACAGCATTAAGGATATAAAACATCAAGTCACCACTACAGTGCAGAAGTTTCAAAATACCTGGAGAAATTATAACACTTACTTAAAAAAATTTTTGCCTGTAATAGGAAACTTTTCATATCCCACTAATTTAACTAGAAAGCAGCAAGTTGTGTTGACAAGAATTCGTACAGGTCAGGAGAGGACCAGCTAACTTGTAATGAATGCAACTTACCTTTAACAGTCAACCATATATTGCTAGAATGTAAGAGAGCAAAAATCCGTGGAAATCCGGATCTTAAAAACCTAGATAGCAATTATTTACTTAGTTTTGTGCAGCAAGTCGGCCTTTATCAACTAATTTAAACAAATTTACATATTACACCGTATGGGCTAATAGCCAAAGTAGCTGATGCCCAAAATCAATTTAAAAAAAAATAGCATTCCATTTAAAGCTAACGGTGATATTAAGCACTCTTGCATACTAGCTGACAACGCAAAATTTATATGTCTACTTTACGATGCTGCTAAGCTTTTTTATTGCGTTCTTAATGTATCCAGTACTTAACTTCAACAGAATCATGGTTGTTTACTGCATTATAAATGCGTTTAGTACACACTATAGGCTGGCGGAGATACAAATGTGACAATATGACGCTGAGTGGGCTCCTCAAATCTGCAATGGTATTTCTCAATGGTTTAGTACATCTCAAATGTATTAGAACGATCGCTAATAGCATTTTCTTACAACTAAAAATTATATAAAGCTCTCTCGCATACTAGCTGATAACACAAAGTAAAAGTATCTACTTTACGATGCTGCTACGCTGTTTTATTATGTATTTACCACGCCCAGTAATTAACATCAATTGTGTCATAGTTGTTTACAGCACTACAAACACGTTTGGGTCTCTAGTAGGTTAGCAGATACACAAATATATTTTTTTGAAGCAGAGTGAGTTGGTTAAGTGTGCATTGATAATTGCTGGTGGCTTACTGCAGCCTATATGTATTAGAATGACTTCTAATAGCATTCCATTTAAAGCTAACGGTGATGTTAAGCACTCATGCATACTAGCTGACAACGCAGAATTTATGTCTACTTTACGATGCTGCTAAGCTTTTTTATTGCGTTCTTAATGTATCCATTACTTAACTTGAACAGTATCATGGTTGTTTACTGCATTATAAATGCGTTTAGTACACACTATAGGCTCGCGGAGATACAAATGTGACAATTTGACGCAGACTGAGCTCCTCAAATTTGCAATGGTATTTCTCAATGGTTTAGTACATCTCAAATGTATTAGAACGATCGCTAATAGCATTTTCTTACAACTAAAAATTATATAAAGCTCTCTCGCATACTAGCTGATAACACAAAGTAAAAGTATCTACTTTACGACGCTGCTACGCTGTTTTATGAATTATTTACCACGCCCAGTAATTAACATCAATTGTGTCATAGTTGTTTACAGCACTACAAACACGTTTGGGTCTCTAGTAGGTTAGCAGATACACAAATATATTTTTTTGAAGCAGAGTGAGTTGGTTAAGTGTGCATTGGTAATTGCTGGTGGCTTACTGCAGCCTATATGTATTAGAATGACTTCTAATAGCATTCCATTTAAAGCTAACGGTGATGTTAAGTACTCATGCATACTAGCTGACAACGCAGAATTTATGTCTACTTTACGATGCTGCTAAGCTTTTTTATTGCGTTCTTAATGTATCCATTACTTAACTTGAACAGTATCATGGTTGTTTACTGCATTATAAATGCGTTTAGTACACACTATAGGCTCGCGGAGATACAAATGTGACAATTTGACGCAGACTGAGCTCCTCAAATTTGCAATGGTATTTCTCAATGGTTTAGTACATCTCAAATGTATTAGAACGATCGCTAATAGCATTTTCTTACAACTAAAAATTATATAAAGCTCTCTCGCATACTAGCTGATAACACAAAGTAAAAGTATCTATTTTACGACGTTGCTACGCTGTTTTATGAATTATTTACCACGCCCAGTAATTAACATCAATTGTGTCATAGTTGTTTACAGCACTACAAACACGTTTGGGTCTCTAGTAGGTTAGCAGATACACAAATATATTTTTTTGAAGCAGAGTGAGTTGGTTAAGTGTGCATTGGTAATTGCTGGTGGCTTACTGCAGCCTATATGTATTAGAATGACTTCTAATAGCATTCCATTTAAAGCTAACGGTGATGTTAAGCACTCATGCATACTAGCTGACAACGCAGAATTTATGTCTACTTTACGATGCTGCTAAGCTTTTTTATTGCGTTCTTAATGTATCCATTACTTAACTTGAACAGTATCATGGTTGTTTACTGCATTATACATGCGTTTAGTACACACTATAGGCTCGCGGAGATACAAATGTGACAATTTGACGCAGACTGAGCTCCTCAAATTTGCAATGGTATTTCTCAATGGTTTAGTACATCTCAAATGTATTAGAACGATCGCTAATAGCATTTTCTTACAACTAAAAATTATATAAAGCTCTCTCGCATACTAGCTGATAACACAAAGTAAAAGTATCTACTTTACGACGCTGCTACGCTGTTTTATGAATTATTTACCACGCCCAGTAATTAACATCAATTGTGTCATAGTTGTTTACAGCACTACAAACACGTTTGGGTCTCTAGTAGGTTAGCAGATACACAAATATATTTTTTTGAAGCAGAGTGAGTTGGTTAAGTGTGCATTGGTAATTGCTGGTGGCTTACTGCAACCTATATGTATTAGAATGACTTCTAATAGCATTCCATTTAAAGCTAACGGTGATGTTAAGTACTCATGCATACTAGCTGACAACGCAGAATTTATGTCTACTTTACGATGCTGCTAAGCTTTTTTATTGCGTTCTTAATGTATCCATTACTTAACTTGAACAGTATCATGGTTGTTTACTGCATTATAAATGCGTTTAGTACACACTATAGGCTCGCGGAGATACAAATGTGACAATTTGACGCAGACTGAGCTCCTCAAATTTGCAATGGTATTTCTCAATGGTTTAGTACATCTCAAATGTATTAGAACGATCGCTAATAGCATTTTCTTACAACTAAAAATTATATAAAGCTCTCTCGCATACTAGCTGATAACACAAAGTAAAAGTATCTACTTTACGATGCTGCTACGCTGTTTTATTATGTATTTACCTCGCCCAGTAATTAACATCAATTGTGTCATAGTTGTTTACAGCACTATAAACACGTTTGAGTCTGCAGTAGGTTAGCAGATACACAAATGTATTTTTTTGAAGCAGAGTGAGTTGGTTAAGTTTGCATTAGTAATTTCTGGTGGTTTACTACAGCATATATGTATTAGAATGACCTCTAATAGCATTCCATATAAAGGTAACGGTGATATTAAGCACTCTTGCATACTAGCTGACAACGCAGAATTTATATGTCTACTTTACGATGCTGCTAAGCTTTTTTATTGCGTTCTTAATGTATCCAGTACTTAACTTCAACAGTATCATGGTTGTTTACTGCGTTATAAATGCGTTTAGTACACACTATAGGCTCGCGGAGATACAAATGTGACAATTTGACGCTGAGTGGGCTCCTCAAATCTACAATGGTATTTCTCAATGGTTTAATACATCTCAAATGTATTAGAACGATAGCTAATAGCTTTTCTTACAACTAAAAATTATATAAAGCTCTCTCACATACTAGCTGATAACACAAAGTAAAAGTATCTACTTTACGATGCTGCTACTCTTTTTATTATGTATTTACCACGCCCAGTAATTAACATCAATTGTGTCATAGTTGTATACAGCACTACAAACACGTTTGGGTGTGCAGTAGGTTAGCAGATACATAAATGTATGTTTTTGAAGCAGAGTGAGTTGGTTAAGTTTGCATTGGTAATTACTGGTGGTTTACTATAGCCTGTATGTATTAGAATGACCTCTAATAGCATTCCATTTAAAGCTAACGGTGATATTAAGCACTATTGGATACTAGCTGACAAAGCAGAATTTATATGTCTCCTTACGATGCTGCTAAGCTTTTTTATTGCGTTCTTAATGTATCCAGTACTTAACTTCAACAGTATCATGGTTGTTTACTGCATTATAAATGCGTTTAGTACACACTATAGGCTGGCGAAGATACAAATGTGATAATTTGACGCAGACTGAGCTCCTCAAATTTGCAATGGTATTTCTCAATGGTTTTTACATCTCAAATGTATTAGAACAATCGCTAATAGCATTTTCTAGCAACTAAAAATTATATAAAGCTCTCTCGCATACTAGCTGATAACACAAAGTAAAAGTATCTACTTTACGCTGCTGCTACGCTGTTTTATTATGTATTTTCCACGCTTAGTAATTAACATCAATTGTGTCATAGTTGTTTACAGCCCTACAAACACGTTTGGGTCTGCAGTAGGTTAGCAGATACACAAATGTATTTTTTTAAAGCAGAGTGAGTTGGTTAAGTTTGCATTGGTAATTTCTGGTGGATTACTACAGCCTATATGTATTACAATGACCTCTAATAGCATTCCATATAAAGCTAACGGTGATATTAAGCACTCTTGCATACTAGCTGACAACGCAGAATTTATATGTCTACTTTACGATGCTGCTAAGCTTTTTTATTGCGTTCTTAATGTATCCAGTACTTAACTTCAACAGTATCATGGTTGTTTAAATCATTATAGATGCGTTTAGTATACACTATAGGCTCGCGGAGATACAAATGTGTCAATTTGAAGCTGAGTGGGCTTTTCAAATCTGCAATGGTATTTCTCAATGGTTTATTACATCTCAAATGTATTAGAACGATCACTAATAGCATTCTCTTACAACTAAAAATTATATAAAGCTCTCTCGCATACTAGCTAATAACACAAAGTAAAAGTATCTACCTTACGATGCTGCTACTCTGTTGTATTATGTATTTACCACGCCCAGTAATTAACATCAATTGTGTCATAGTTGTTTACAGCACTACAAACACGTTTGGGTCTCTAGTAGGTTAGCAGATACACAAATATATTTTTTTGAAGCAGAGTGAGTTGGTTAAGTGTGGATTGGTAATTCCTGGTGGCTTACTGCAGCCTATATGTATATGTATTAGAATGACTTCTAATAGCATTCCATTTAAAGCTAACGGTGATGTTAAGCACTCTTGCATACTAGCTGACAACGCAGAATTTATATGTCCACTTTACGATGCTGCTAAGCTTTTTTATTGCGTTCTTAATGTATCCAGTACTTAACTTCAACAGTATTATCGTTGTTTACAGCATTATAGATGAGTTTAGTACAAACTATAGGATCGCGGAGATACAAATGTGACAATTTGACGCTGAGTGGGCTCCTCAAATCTACAATGGTATTTCTCAATGGTTTAATACATCTCAAATGTATTAGAACGATAGCTAATAGCTTTTCTTACAACTAAAAATTATATAAAGCTCTCTCACATACTAGCTGATAACACAAAGTAAAAGTATCTACTTTACGATGCTGCTACTCTTTTTATTATGTATTTACCACGCCCAGTAATTAACATCAATTGTGTCATAGTTGTATACAGCACTACAAACACGTTTGGGTGTGGAGTAGGTTAGCAGATACATAAATGTATGTTTTTGAAGCAGAGTGAGTTGGTTAAGTTTGCATTGGTAATTACTGGTGGTGTACTATAGCCTATATGTATTAGAATGACCTCTAATAGCATTCCATTTAAAGCTAACGGTGATATTAAGCACTATTGGATACTAGCTGACAAAGCAGAATTTATATGTCTACCTTACGATGCTGCTAAGCTTTTTTATTGCGTTCTTAATGTATCCAGTACTTAACTTCAACAGTATCATGGTTGTTTACTGCATTATAAATGCGTTTAGTACACACTATAGGCTGGCGAAGATACAAATGTGATAATTTGACGCAGACTGAGCTCCTCAAATTTGCAATGGTATTTCTCAATGGTTTTTACATCTCAAATGTATTAGAACAATCGCTAATAGCATTTTCTAGCAACTAAAAATTATATAAAGCTCTCTCGCATACTAGCTGATAACACAAAGTAAAAGTATCTACTTTACGCTGCTGCTACGCTGTTTTATTATGTATTTACCACGCTTAGTAATTAACATCAATTGTGTCATAGTTGTTTACAGCCCTACAAACACGTTTGGGTCTGCAGTAGGTTAGCAGATACACAAATGTATTTTTTTAAAGCAGAGTGAGTTGGTTAAGTTTGCATTGGTAATTTCTGGTGGATTACTACAGCCTATATGTATTACAATGACCTCTAATAGCATTCCATATAAAGCTAACGGTGATATTAAGCACTCTTGCATACTAGCTGACAACGCAGAATTTATATGTCTACTTTACGATGCTGCTAAGCTTTTTTATTGCGTTCTTAATGTATCCAGTACTTAACTTCAACAGTATCATGGTTGTTTAAATCATTATAGATGCGTTTAGTATACACTATAGGCTCGCGGAGATACAAATGTGTCAATTTGACGCTGAGTGGGCTTTTCAAATCTGCAATGGTATTTCTCAATGGTTTATTACATCTCAAATGTATTAGAACGATCACTAATAGCATTCTCTTACAACTAAAAATTATATAAAGCTCTCTCGCATACTAGCTAATAACACAAAGTAAAAGTATCTACCTTACGATGCTGCTACTCTGTTGTATTATGTATTTACCACGCCCAGTAATTAACATCAATTGTGTCATAGTTGTTTACAGCACTACAAACACGTTTGGGTCTCTAGTAGGTTAGCAGATACACAAATATATTTTTTTGAAGCAGAGTGAGTTGGTTAAGTGTGGATTGGTAATTCCTGGTGGCTTACTGCAGCCTATATGTATATGTATTAGAATGACTTCTAATAGCATTCCATTTAAAGCTAACGGTGATGTTAAGCACTCTTGCATACTAGCTGACAACGCAGAATTTATATGTCCACTTTACGATGCTGCTAAGCTTTTTTATTGCGTTCTTAATGTATCCAGTACTTAACTTCAACAGTATTATCGTTGTTTACAGCATTATAGATGAGTTTAGTACAAACTATAGGATCGCGGAGATACAAATGTGACAATTTGACGCTGAGTGGGCTCCTCAAATCTACAATGGTATTTCTCAATGGTTTAATACATCTCAATTGTATTAGAACGATAGCTAATAGCTTTTCTTACAACTAAAAATTATATAAAGCTCTCTCACATACTAGCTGATAACACAAAGTAAAAGTATCTACTTTACGATGCTGCTACTCTTTTTATTATGTATTTACCACGCTTAGTAATTAACATCAATTGTGTCATAGTTGTTTACAGCCCTACAAACACGTTTGGGTCTGCAGTAGGTTAGCAGATACACAAATGTATGTTTTTGAAGCAGAGTGAGTTGGTTAAGTTTGCATTAGTAATTTCTGGTGGTTTACTACAGCATATATGTATTAGAATGACCTATAATAGCATTCCATATAAAGCTAACGGTGATATTAAGCATTCTTGCATACTAGCTGACAACGCAGAATTTATATGCCTACTTTACGATGCTGCTAAGCTTTTTTATTGCGTTCTTAATGTATCCAGTACTTAACTTCAACAGTATCATGGTTGTTTACTGCATTATAAATGCGTTTAGTACACACTATAGGCTGGCGAAGATACAAATGTGACAATTTGACGCAGACTGAGCTCCTCAAATTTGCAATGGTATTTCTTAATGGTTTAGTACATCTCAAATGTATTAGAACGATCGCTAATAGCATTTTCTTACAACTAAAAATTATATAAAGCTCTCTCGCATACTAGCTGATAACACAAAGTAAAAGTATCTACTTTACGACGCTGATACGCTGTTTTATTATGTAGTTACCACGCCCAGTAATTAACATCAATTGTGTCATAGTTGTTTACAGCACTACAAACACGTTTGGGTGTCTAGTAGGTTAGCAGATACACAAATATATTTTTTTGAAGCAGAGTGAGGTGGTTAAGTGTGGATTGGTAATTACTGGTGGCTTACTGCAGCCTATATGTATTAGATTGACTTCTAATAGCATTCCATTTAAAGCTAACGGTGATATTAAGCACTCTTGCATACTAGCTGACAACGCAGAATTTATATGTCTACTTTACGATGCTGCTAAGCTTTTTTATTGCGTTCTTAATGTATCAAGTACTTAACTTCAACAGTATCATGGTTGTTTACTGCATTATAAATGCGTTTAGTACACACTATAGGCTGGGGAGATACAAATGTGGCAATTTGACGCTGAGTGAGCTCCTCAAATCTGCAAAGTTATTTCTCAATGGTTTAGTACATCTCAAATGTATTAGAACGATCACTAATAGCATTCTCTTACAACTAAAAATTATATAAAGCTCTCTCGCATACTAGCTAATAACACAAAGTAAAAGTATCTACCTTACGATGCTGCTACTCTGTTGTATTATGTATTTACCACGCCCAGTAATTAACATCAATTGTGTCATAGTTGTTTACAGCACTACAAACACGTTTGGGTCTCTAGTAGGTTAGCAGATACACAAATATATTTTTTTAAGCAGAGTGAGTTGGTTAAGTGTGGATTGGTAATTCCTGGTGGCTTACTGCAGCCTATATGTATATGTATTAGAATGACTTCTAATAGCATTCCATTTAAAGCTAACGGTGATGTTAAGCACTCTTGCATACTAGCTGACAACGCAGAATTTATATGTCTACTTTACGATGCTGCTAAGCTTTTTTATTGCGTTCTTAATGTATCCAGTACTTAACTTCAACAGTATCATCGTTGTTTACAGCATTATAGATGAGTTTAGTACAAACTATAGGATCGCGGAGATACAAATGTGACAATTTGACGCTGAGTGGGCTCCTCAAATCTGCAATGGTATTTCTCAATGGTTTAATACATCTCAAATGTATTAGAACGATCGCTAATAGCATTTTCTTACAACTAAAAATTATATAAAGCTCTCTCGCATACTAGCTGATAACACAAAGTAAAAGTATCTACTTTACGAAGCTGCTACTCTGTTTTATTATGTATTTACCACGCCCAGTAATTAACATCAATTGTGTCATAGTTGTTTACAGCACTACAAACACGTTTGGGTGTGCAGTAGGTTAGCAGATACACAAATGTATGTTTTTGAAGCAGAGTGAGTTGGTTAAGTTTGCATTAGTAATTTCTGGTGGTTTACTACAGCATATATGTATTAGAATGACCTATAATAGCATTCCATATAAAGCTAACGGTGATATTAAGCATTCTTGCATACTAGCTGACAACGCAGAATTTATATGCCTACTTTACGATGCTGCTAAGCTTTTTTATTGCGTTCTTAATGTATCCAGTACTTAACTTCAACAGTATCATGGTTGTTTACTGCATTATAAATGCGTTTAGTACACACTATAGGCTGGCGAAGATACAAATGTGACAATTTGACGCAGACTGAGCTCCTCAAATTTGCAATGGTATTTCTTAATGGTTTAGTACATCTCAAATGTATTAGAACGATCGCTAATAGCATTTTCTTACAACTAAAAATTATATAAAGCTCTCTCGCATACTAGCTGATAACACAAAGTAAAAGTATCTACTTTACGACGCTGCTACGCTGTTTTATTATGTAGTTACCACGCCCAGTAATTAACATCAATTGTGTCATAGTTGTTTACAGCACTACAAACACGTTTGGGTCTCTAGTAGGTTAGCAGATACACAAATATATTTTTTTGAAGCAGAGTGAGGTGGTTAAGTGTGGATTGGTAATTACTGGTGGCTTACTGCAGCCTATATGTATTAGATTGACTTCTAATAGCATTCCATTTAAAGCTAACGGTGATATTAAGCACTCTTGCATACTAGCTGACAACGCAGAATTTATATGTCTACTTTACGATGCTGCTAAGCTTTTTTATTGCGTTCTTAATGTATCAAGTACTTAACTTCAACAGTATCATGGTTGTTTACTGCATTATAAATGCGTTTAGTACACACTATAGGCTGGGGAGATACAAATGTGGCAATTTGACGCTGAGTGAGCTCCTCAAATCTGCAAAGTTATTTCTCAATGGTTTAGTACATCTCAAATGTATTAGAACAATTGCTAATGGCATTTTCTTACAACTAAAAATTATATAAAGCTCTCTCGCATACTAGCTGATAACACAAAGTCAAAGTATCTACTTTACGATGCTGCTACGCTGTTTTATTATGTATTTACCACGCCCAGTAATTAACATCAATTGTTTCATAGTTGTTTACAGAACTACAAACACGTTTGAGTCTGCAGTATGTTAGCAGATACACAAATGTATTTTTTTAAGCAGAGTGAATTGGTTAAGTTTGCAGTGATAATTTCTGGTGGCTTACTACAGCCTATATGTATTAGAATGACCTCTAATAGCATTCCATTTAAAACTAACGGTGATATTAAGCACTCTTGCATAATAGCTGACAACGCAGAATGTATATGTCTACTTTACGATGCTGCTAAGCTTTTTTATTGCGTTCTTAATGTATCCAGTACTTAACTTCAACAGTATCATGGTTGTTTACAGCATTATAGATGCGTTTAGTACACACTATAGGCTCGCGGAGATACAAATGTGACAATTTGACGCTGAGTGGGCTCCTCAAATCTGCAATGGTATTTCTCAATGGTTTAATACATTTCAAATGTATTAGAACGATCGCTAATAGCATTTTCTTACAACTAAAAATTATATAAAGCTCTCTCGCATACTAGCTGATAACACAAAGTAAAAGTATCTACTTTACGAAGCTGCTACTCTGTTTTATTATGTATTTACCACGCCCAGTAATTTACATCAATTGTGTCATAGTTGTTTACAGCACTACAAACACGTTTGGGTCTCTAGTAGGTTAGCAGATACACAAATATATTTTTTTGAAGCAGAGTGAGGTGGTTAAGTGTGGATTGGTAATTACTGGTGGCTTACTGCAGCCTATATGTATTAGATTGACTTCTAATAGCATTCCATTTAAAGCTAACGGTGATATTAAGCACTCTTGCATACTAGCTGACAACGCAGAATTTATATGTCTACTTTACGATGCTGCTAAGCTTTTTTATTGCGTTCTTAATGTATCAAGTACTTAACTTCAACAGTATCATGGTTGTTTACTGCATTATAAATGCGTTTAGTACACACTATAGGCTGGGGAGATACAAATGTGGCAATTTGACGCTGAGTGAGCTCCTCAAATCTGCAAAGTTATTTCTCAATGGTTTAGTACATCTCAAATGTATTAGAACAATTGCTAATGGCATTTTCTTACAACTAAAAATTATATAAAGCTCTCTCGCATACTAGCTGATAACACAAAGTCAAAGTATCTACTTTACGATGCTGCTACGCTGTTTTATTATGTATTTACCACGCCCAGTAATTAACATCAATTGTTTCATAGTTGTTTACAGAACTACAAACACGTTTGAGTCTGCAGTATGTTAGCAGATACACAAATGTATTTTTTTAAGCAGAGTGAATTGGTTAAGTTTGCAGTGATAATTTCTGGTGGCTTACTACAGCCTATATGTATTAGAATGACCTCTAATAGCATTCCATTTAAAGCTAACGGTGATGTTAAGCACTCTTGCATACTAGCTGACAACGCAGAATTTATATGTCTACTTTACGATGCTGCTAAGCTTTTTTATTGCGTTCTTAATGTATCCAGTACTTAACTTCAACAGTATCATGGTTGTTTACAGCATTATAGATGCGTTTAGTACACACTATAGGCTCGCGGAGATACAAATGTGACAATTTGACGCTGAGTGGGCTCCTCAAATCTGCAATGGTATTTCTCAATGGTTTAATACATCTCAAATGTATTAGAACGATCGTGAATAGCATTTTCTTACAACTAAAAATTATATAAAGCTCTCTCGCATACTAGCTGATAACACAAAGTAAAAGTATATACTTTACGATGCTGCTACGCTGTTTTATTATGTATTTACCACGCCCAGTAATTAACATCGATTGTGTCATAGTTGTTTACAGAACTACAAACACGTTTGAGTCTGCAGTATGTTAGCAGATACAGAAATGTATCTTTTTAAGCAGAGTGAAATGGTTAAGTTTGCAGTGGTAATTTCTGGTGGCTTACTACAGGCTATATGTATTAAAATGACCTCTAATAGCATTCCATTTAAAACTAACGGTGATATTCGGCACTCTTGCATACTAGCTGACAACGCAGAATTTATATGTCTACTTTACGATGATGCTTTGCTTTTTTATTGCGTTCTTAATGTATCCAGTACTTAACTTCAAAAGTATCATGGTTGTTTACTGCATTATAAATGCGTTTAGTACACACTATAGGCTGGGGAGATACAAATGTGACAATTTGACGCTGAGTGGGCTCCTTAAATCTGCAAAGTTATTTCTCAATGGTTTACTACATCTCAAATGTATTTGAACAATCGCTAATAGCATTTTCTATCAACTAAAAATTATATAAAGCTCTCTCGCATACTACCTGATAACACAAAGTAAATGTATCTACTTTACGAAGCTGCTACGCTGGTTTATTATGTATTTACCACGCCCAGTAATTAACATAAATTGTGTCATAGTTGATTACAACACTACAAACACGTTTAAGTCTGCAGTAGGTTAGCAGATACACAAATGTATTTTTTTGAAGAAGAGTGAGTTGGTTAAGTTTGCATTGGTAATTTCTGGTGGATTACTACAGCCTATATGTATTAGAATGACCTCTAATAGCATTCCATTTAAAGCTAACGGTGATATTAAGCACTCTTGCATACTAGCTGACAACGTAGAATTTATATGTCTACTTTACGATGCTGCTTTGCTTTTTTATTGCGTTCTTAATGTATCCAGTACTTAACTTCAAAAGTATCATGGTTGTTTACTGCATTATAAATGCGTTTAGTACACACTATAGGCTGGGGAGATACAAATGTGACAATTTGACGCTGAGTGGGCTCCTTAAATCTGCAAAGTTATTTCTCAATGGTTTACTACATCTCAAATGTATTTTAACAATCGCTAATAGCATTTTCTTTCAACTAAAAATTATATAAAGCTCTCTCGCATACTACCTGATAACACAAAGTAAATGTATCTACTTTACGAAGCTGCTACGCTGTTTTATTATGTATTTACCACGCCCAGTAATTAACATAAATTGTGTCATAGTTGATTACAACACTACAGACACGTTTAAGTCTGCAGTAGGTTAGCAGATACACAAATGTATTTTTTTGAAGAAGAGTGAGTTGGTTAAGTTTGCATTGGTAATTTCTGGTGGATTACTACAGCCTATATGTATTAGAATGACTTCTAATAGCATTCCATTTAAAGCTAACGGTGATATTAAGCACTCTTGCATACTAGCTGACAACACAAAATTTATATGTCTACTTTACGATGCTGCTTTGCTTTTTTATTGGGTTCTTAATGTATCCAGTACTTAACTTCAACAGTATCATGGTTGTTTGCTGCATTATAAATGCGTTTAGTACACACTATAGGTTGGCAGAGATACAAATGTGACAATTTGACGCTAACTGAGCTCCTCAAATCTGCAATGGTATTTCTCAATAGTTTAGTACATCTCAAATGTATTAGAAAAATCGCTAATAGCATTTTTTACAACTAAAAATTAAATTGAGCTCTGTCGCATACTAGCTGATAACACAAAGTAAAAGTATCTACTTTACGATGCTGCTACGCTGTTTTATTATGTATTTACCACGCCCAGTAATTAACATAAATTGTGTCATAGTTGATTACAACACTACAAACACGTTTAAGTCTGCAGTAGGTTAGCAGATACACAAATGTATTTTTTTGAAGCAGAGTGAGTTGGTTAAGTTTGCATTAGTAATTTCTGGTGGTTTACTACAGCATATATGTATTAGAATGACCTCTAATAGCATTCCATTTAAAGTTAACGGTGACATTAAGCACTCTTGCATACAAGCTGACAACGCGAATTTATATGTCTACCTTACGATGCTGCTAAGCTTTTTTATTGCGTTCTTAATGTATCCAGTACTTAACTTCAACAGTATCATGGTTGTTTACTGCATTATAAATGCGTTTAGTACACACTATAGGCTGGCGGAGATACAAATGTGACAATTTGAAGCTGTGTGGGCTCCTCAAGTATGCAATGGTATTGCTCAATGGTTTAGTACATCTCAATCGCTACTAGCATTTTCCTTACACCTAAAAATTATATATAAAGCTCTCTAGCATACTAGCTAATAACACAAAGTAAAAGTATCTACTTTACGATGCTGCTACGCTGTTTTATTATGTATTTACCACGCCCAGTAATTAACATCAATTGTGTCATAGTTGTTTACAGCACTACAAAAACGGTTGGATCTGCTGCAGGTTAGCAGATACACAAATGTATTTTTTTAAGCAGAGTGAGTTGGTTAAGTTTGCATAGGTAATTTCTGGTGGCTGACTACAGCCTATATGTATTACAATGACCTCTAATAGCATTCCATTTAAAGCTAACGGTGATATTAAGCACTCTTGC
Organism: Agriotes lineatus; assembly: GCA_940337035.1. NCBI lineage: Eukaryota > Metazoa > Arthropoda > Insecta > Coleoptera > Elateridae > Agriotes > Agriotes lineatus. The sequence goes on along the minus strand of CALNHX010002895.1, from coordinate 87,526 downwards.
ATACTAGCTGACAACGCAGAATTTATATGTCTACTTTACGATGCTGCTAAGCTTTATTGCGTTCTTAATGTATCCAGTACTTAACTTCAACAGTATCATGGTTGCTTACTGCATTATAAATGCGTTTAGTACACACTATAGGTTGGCAGAGATACAAATGTGACAATTTGACGCTGACTGAGCTCCTCAAATCTGCAATGGTATTTCTCAATAGTTTGGTGCATCTCAAATGTATTAGAACGATTGCTAATAGCATTTTCCATACACCTAAAAATTATATTAAGCTCTCTCCCATACTAGCTGATAACACAAAGTAAAAGTATCTACTTTACGATGCTGCTACACTGTTTTATTATGTATTTACCACGCCTAGTAATTAACATCAATTGTGTTATAGTTGTTTATCGAACTAAAAACCCGTTTGAGTCTGCAGTAGGTTAGCAGATACACAAATGTATTTTTTTAAGCAGAGTGAGTTGGTTAAGTTTTCATTGGTAATTTCTGGTGGCTTACTACAGCCTATATGTATTAGAATGACCTCTAATAGCATTCCATTTAAAGCTAACGGTGATATTAAGCACTGTTGCATACTAGCTGACAGCACCGAATTTATATGTCTACTTTACAATGCTGCTAAGCTTTATTGCGTTCTTAATGTATCCAGTACTTAACTTCAACAGTATCATGGTTGTTTACTGCATTATAAATGCGTTTAGTACACACTATAGGCTGGCGGAGATAAAAATGAAACAATTTGACGCTGAGTGGGCTCTTCATATCTGCAATGGTATTTCTCAAATGTATTACAACGATCGCTAATAGCATTTTCCTTACAATAAAAAATTATATTAAGCTGTCTCCCGTACTAGCTGATAACACAAAGTAAAAGTATCTACTTTACGATGCTGCTACGCTGTTTTATTATGTATTTACCACGCCCAGTAATTAACATAAATTGTGTCATAGTTGTTTACAGCACTACAAACACGTTTAAATTTGCAGTAGGTTAGCAGATACATAAATTTATTTTTTTGAGGAAGAGTTAGTTGGTTAAGTTTGCATTGGTTATTTCTGGTGGCTTACTACAGCCTATATGTATTAGAATGACCTCTAATAGCATTCCATTTAAAGCTAACGGTGATATTAAGCACTCTTGCATACTAGCTGACAACACAGAATTTATATGTCTACTTTACGATGCTGCTAAGCTTTATTGCGTTCTTAATGCATCCAATACTTAACTTCAACAGTATCATGGTTGTTTACTGCATTATAAATGCGTTTAGTACACACTATAGGTTGGCAGAGATACAAATGTGACAATTTGACGCTGACTGAGCTCCTCAAATCTGCAATGGTATTTCTCAATAGTTTGGTGCATCTCAAATGTATTAGAACGATTGCTAATAGCATTTTCCATACACCTAAAAATTATATTAAGCTCTTTCGCATACTAGCTGATAACACAAAGTAAAAGTATCTACTTTACGATGCTGCTACACTGTTTTATTATGTATTTACCACGCCCAGTAATTAACATCAATTGTGTTATAGGTGTTTATAGAACTACAAACACGTTTGAGTCTACAGTAGGTTAGCAGATACACATACGTATTTTTTTAAGCAGAGTGAGTTGGTTAAGTTTGCATTGGTAATTTCTGGTGGCTTACTACAGCCTATATGTATTAGAATGACCTCTAATAGCATTCCATTTAAAGCTAACGGTGATATTAAGCACTCTTGCATACTAGCTGACAACGCAGAATTTATATGTCTACTTTACCATGCTGCTAAGCTTTATTGCGTTCTTAATGTATCCAGTGCTTAACTTCAACAGTATCATGGTTGTTTACTGCATTATAAATGCGTTTAGTACACACTATAGGCTGGCATAGATAATGTGACAATTTGACGCTGACTGAGCTCCTCAAATCTGCAATGGTGTTTCTCAAATGTATTAGAACAATCGCTAATAGCATTTTCCTTACAACAAAAAATTATATTAAGCTCTATCGCATACTAGCTGATAACACAAAGTAAAAGTATCTACTTTACGATGCTGCTACGCTGTTTTATTATGTATTTACCACTCCCAGTAAATAATATCAAATGTGTCATAGTTGTTTACAGTACTACAAACACGTTTGAGTCTGCAGTAGGTTAGCAGATACACAAATGTATTTTTTAAGCAGAGTGAGTTGGTTAAGTTTGCATTGTTAATTTCTGGTGGCTTACTACAGCCTATATGTATTAGAATGACCTCTAATAGCATTCCATTTAAAGCTAACCGTGATATTAAGCACTCTTGCATACTAGCTGACAACACAGAAGTTATGTCTACTTTACGATGCTGCTAAGCTTTATTGCGTTCTTAATGTTTCCAGTGCTTAACTTCAACAGTATCATGGTTGTTTACTGCATTATAAATGCGTTTAGTACACACTATAGGCTGGCATAGATAATGTGACAATTTGACGCTGACTGAGCTCCTCAAATCTGCAATGGTGTTTCTCAAATGTATTAGAACAATCGCTAATAGCATTTTCCTTACAACAAAAAATTATATTAAGCTCTATCGCATACTAGCTGATAACACAAAGTAAAAGTATCTACTTTACGATGCTGCTACGCTGTTTTATTATGTATTTACCACTCCCAGTAAATAATATCAAATGTGTCATAGTTGTTTACAGTACTACAAACACGTTTGAGTCTGCAGTAGGTTAGCAGATACACAAATGTATTTTTTAAGCAGAGTGAGTTGGTTAAGTTTGCATTGTCAATTTCTGGTGGCTTACTACAGCCTATATGTATTAGAATGACCTCTAATAGCATTCCATTTAAAGCTAACCGTGATATTAAGCACTCTTGCATACTAGCTGACAACACAGAATTTATATGTCTACTTTACGATGCTGCTAAGCTTTATTGCGTTCTTAATGTATCCAGTACTTAACTTCAACAGTATCATGGTTGTTTACTGCATTATAAATGCGTTTAGTACACACTATAGGTTGGCAGAGATACAAATGTGACAATTTGACGCTGACTGAGCTCCTCAAATCTGCAATGGTATTTCTCAATAGTTTGGTGCATCTCAAATGTATTAAAACGATTGCTAATAGCAGTTTCCATACACCTAAAAATTATATTAAGCTCTCTCGCATACTAGCTGATAACACAAAGTAAAAGTAACTACTTTACGATGCTGCTACGCTGTGTTATTAAGTATTTACCACTCCCAGTAATTAACATAAATTGTGTCATAGTTGTTTACAGCACTACAAACACGTTTAAGTCTGCAGTAGGTTAGCAGATACACAAATGTATTTATGAAGAAGAGTGAGTTGGTTAAGTTTGCATTGTTAATTTCTGGTGGCTTACTACAGCCTATATGTATTAGAATGACCTCTAATAGCATTCCATTTAAAGCTAACGGTAATATTAAGCACTCTTGCACACTAGCTGACAACACAGAATTTATATGTCTACTTTACCATGCTGCTAAGCTTTATTGCGTTCTTAATGTATCCAGTACTTAACTTCAACAGTATCATGGTTGTTTACTGCATTATAAATGCGTTTAGTACACACTATAGGTTGGCGGAGATACAAATGTGACAATTTGACGCTGACTGAGCTCCTCAAATCTGCAATGGTGTTTCTCAAATGTATTAGAACAATCGCTAATAGCATTTTCCTTACAACAAAAAATTATATTAAGCTCTATCGCATACTAGCTGATAACACAAAGTAAAAGTTTCTACTTTACGATGCTGCTACGATGTTTTATTATGTATTTACCACTCCCAGTAATTAATATCAAATGTGTCATAGTTGTTTACAGTACTACAAACACGTTTGAGTCTGCAGTAGGTTAGCAGATACACAAATGTATTTTTTAAGCAGAGTGAGTTGGTTACGTTTGCATTGTTAATTTCTGGTGGCTTACTACAGCCTATATGTATTAGAATGACCTCTAATAGAATTCTATTTAAAGCTAACGGTGATATTAAGCACTCTTGCATACTAGCTGACAACGCAGAATTTATATTTCTACTTTACAACGCTGCCAAGCTTTTTTATTGCGTTCTTAACGTATCCAGTACCTAACTTCAACAGTATCATGGTTGTTTACTGCATTATAAATGCGTTTAGTACACATTATAGACTGGCAGAGATACAAATGTGACAATTTGACGCTGAGTGGGCTCCTCAAATCTGCAATGGTATTTCTCAATGGTTTAGTACATCTCTAATGTATTAGAACAATCGCTAATAGTATTTTCTTACAACTAAAAATTATATTAAGCTCTATCGCATACTAGCTGATAACACAAAGTAAAAGTATCTACTTTACGATGCTACTACGCGGTTTTATTATGTATTTACCACGCCCAGTAATTAATATCAATTGTGTCATAGTTGTCTCCAGTACTACAAACACGTTTGAGTCTGCAGTAAGTTAGCAGATACACAAATGTATTTCTTTAAGCAGAGTGAGTTGGTTACGTTTGCATTGTTAAATTCTGGTGGCTTACTACAGCCTATATGTATTAGAATGACCTCTAATAGCATTCCATTTAAAGCTAACGGTGATATTAAGCACTCTTGCATACTAGCTGACAACACAGTATTTATATGTCTACATTACGATGCTGCTAAGCTTTATTGCGTTCTTAATGTATCCAGTACTTAACTTCAACAGTATCATGGTTGTTTACTACATTATAAATGCGTTTAATACACACTATAGGTTGGCAGAGATACAAATGTGACAATTTGACGCTGACTGAGATCCTCAAATCTGCAATGGTATTTCTCAATAGTTTGGTACATCTCAAATGTATTAGAACAATTGCTAATAGCATTTTCCATACACCTAAAAATTATATTAAGCTCTCTCGCATACTAGCTGATAACACAAAGTAAAAGTATCTACTTTACGATGCTGCTACGCTGTTTTATTATGTATTTACCACGCCCAGTAATTAACATAAATTGTGTCATAGTTGTTTACAGCATTACAAACACGTTTAAGTCTGCAGTAGGTTAGCAGATACACAAATGTATTTTTTTGAAGAAGAGTGAGTTGGTTAAGTTTGCATTTGTAATTTCTGGTGGATTACTACAGCCTATATGTATTAGAATGACCTCTAATAGCATTCCATTTAAAGCTAACGGTGATATTAAGCACTCTTGCATACTAGCTGACAACACAGAATTTATATGTCTACTTTACGATGCTGCTAAGCTTTATTGCGTTCTTAATGTATCCAGTACTTAACTTCAACAGTATCATGGTTGTTTACTGCATTATAAATGCGTTTAGTACACACTATAGGCTGGCAGAGATAATGTGACAATTTGACGCTGACTGAGCTCCTCAAATCTGCAATGGTGTTTCTCAAATGTATTAGAACAATCGCTAATAGCATTTTGCTTACAACAAAAAATTATATTAAGCTCTATCGCATACTAGCTGATAACACAAAGTAAAAGTATCTACTTTACGATGCTGCTACGCTGTTTTATTATGTATTTACCACTCCCAGTAATTAATATCAAATGTGTCATAGTTGTTTACAGTACTACAAACACGTTTGAGTCTGCAGTAGGTTAGCAGATACACAAATGTATTTTTTAAGCAGAGTGAGTTGGTTAGGTTTGCATTGTTAAATTCTGGTGGCTTACTACAGCCTATATGTATTAGAATGACCTCTAATAGCATTCCATTTAAAGCTAACGGTGATATTAAGCACTCTTGCATACTAGCTGACAAAAACAGAATTTATATGTCTACTTTACGATGCTGCTAAGCTTTATTGCGTTCTTAATGTATCCAGTACTTAACTTCAACAGTATCATGGTTGTTTACTGCATAACAAATGCGTTTAGTACACACTATAGGTTGGCAGAGATACAAATGTGACAATTTGACGCTGACTGAGCTCCTCAAATCTGCAATGGTATTTCTCAATAGTTTGGTGCATCTCAAATGTATTAGAACGATTGCTAATAGCATTTTCCATACACCTAAAAATTATATTATGCTCTCACGCATACTAGCTGATAACACAAAGTAAAAGTATCTACTTTACGATGCTGCTACACTGTTATATTATGTATTTACCACGCCCAGTAATTAACAACAATTGTGTTATAGTTGTTTATAGAACTACAAACACGTTTGAGTCTGCAGTAGGTTAGCAGATACACAAATGTATTTTTTTAAGCAGAGTGAGTTGGTTAAGTTTGCATTGGTAATTTCTGGTGGCTTACTACAGCCTATATGTATTAGAATGACCTCTAATAGCATTCCATTTAAAGCTAACGGTGATATTAAGCACTCTTGCATACTAACTGACAACACAGAATTTATATGTCTACTTTACGTTGCTGCTAAGCTTTATTGCGTTCTTAATGTATCCAGTATTTAACTTCAACAGTATCATGGTTGTTTACTGCATTATAAATGCGTTTAGTACACACTGGCGGAGACACAAATGTGGCAATTTGACGCTGAGTGGGCTCCTCAAATCTGCAATGGTATTTCTCAATGGTTTAGTACATCTCAAATGTATTACAACGATCGCTAACAGCATTTTCCTTACAATAAAAAATTATATTAAGCTCTCTCGCATACTAGCTGATAACACAAAGTAAAAGTATCTACTTTATGATGCTGCTACGCTGTTTTATTATGTATTTACCACGCCCAGTAATCAATATCAAATCTGTCATAATTGTTTACAGTACTACAAACACGTTTGAGTCTGCAGTAGGTTAGCAGATACACAAATGTATTTTTTTTAAGCAGAGTGGGTTGGTTAAGTTTGCATTGGTAATTTCTGGTGGCTTACTACAGCCTATATGTATTAGAATGACCTCTAATAGCATTCCATTTAAAGCTAACGGTGATATTAAGCACTCTTGCATACTAGCTGACAACACAGAATGTATATGTCTACTTTACGTTGCTGCTAAGCTTTATTGCGTTCTTAATGTATCCAGTACTTAACTTCAACAGTATCATGGTTGTTTACTGCATTATAAATGCGTTTAGTACACACTGGCGGAGATACAAATGTGACAATTTGACGCTGAGTGAGCTCCTCAAATCTGCAATGGTATTTCCCAATGGTTTAGTACATCTCAAATGTATTAGAACAATCGCTAATAGCATTTTCTTACAACTTAAAATTATATAAAGCTCTATCGCATACTAGCTGATAACACAAAGTAAAAGTATCTACTTTACGATGCTGCTACGATGTTTTTTTATGTATTTACCACGCCCAATAATTAACATCAATTGTGTCATAGTTGTTTACAGTACTACAAACACGTTTGAGTCTGCAGTAGGTTAACAGATACACAAATGTACTTTTTTGAAGTAGAGTGAGTTGGTTAAGTTTGCATTGGTAATTTTTGGTGGCTTACTACAGCCTATATGTATTAGAATGATCTCTAATAGCATTCCATTTAAAGCTAACGGTGATATTAAGCACTCTTGCATACTAGCTGACAACTCAGAATTTATATTTCTACTTTACAACGCTGCCAAGCTTTTTTATTGCGTTCTTAATGTATCCAGTACCTAACTTCAACAGTATCATGGTTGTTTACTGCATTATAAATGCGTTTAGTACACATTATAGACTGGCAGAGATACAAATGTGACAATTTGACGCTGAGTGGGCTCCTCAAATCTGCAATGGTATTTCTCAATGGTTTAGTACATCTCTAATGTATTAGAACAATCGCTAATAGTATTTTCTTACAACTAAAAATTATATTAAGCTCTATCGCATACTAGCTGATAACACAAAGTAAAAGTATCTACTTTACGATGCTACTACGCGGTTTTATTATGTATTTACCACGCCCAGTAATTAATATCAATTGTGTCATAGTTGTTTACAGTACTACAAACACGTTTGAGTCTGCAGTAAGTTAGCAGATACACAAATGTATTTCTTTAAGCAGAGTGAGTTGGTTACGTTTGCATTGTTAAATTCTGGTGGCTTACTACAGCCTATATGTATTAGAATGACCTCTAATAGCATTCCATTTAAAGCTAACGGTGATATTAAGCACTCTTGCATACTAGCTGACAACACAGTATTTATATGTCTACATTACGATGCTGCTAAGCTTTATTGCGTTCTTAATGTATCCAGTACTTAACTTCAACAGTATCATGGTTGTTTACTACATTATAAATGCGTTTAATACACACTATAGGTTGGCAGAGATACAAATGTGACAATTTGACGCTGACTGAGATCCTCAAATCTGCAATGGTATTTCTCATAGTTTGGTACATCTCAAATGTATTAGAACAATTGCTAATAGCATTTTCCATACACCTGAAAATTATATTAAGCTCTCTCGCATACTAGCAGATAACACAAAGTAAAAGTATCTACTTTACGATGCTGCTACGCTGTTTTATTATGTATTTACCACGCCCAGTAATTAACATAAATTGTGTCATAGTTGTTTACAGCATTACAAACACGTTTAAGTCTGCAGTAGGTTAGCAGATACACAAATGTATTTTTTTGAAGAAGAGTGAGTTGGTTAAGTTTGCATTGGTAATTTCTGGTGGATTACTACAGCCTATATGTATTAGAATGACCTCTAATAGCATTCCATTTAAAGCTAACGGTGATATTAAGCACTCTTGCATTCTAGCTGACAACACAGAATTTATATGTCTACTTTACGATGCTGCTAAGCTTTATTGCGTTCTTAATGTATCCTGTACTTAACTTCAACAGTATCATAGTTGTTTACTGCATTATAAATGCGTTTAGTACACACTATAGGTTGGCAGAGATACAAATGTGACAACTTGACGCTGACTGAGCTCTTCAAATCTGCAATGGTATTTCTCAAATGTATTACAACGATCGCTAATAGCATTTTCCTTACAATAAAAAATTGTATTAAGCTGTCTTCCATACTAGCTGATAACACAAAGTAAAAGTATCTACTTTACGATGCTGCTACGCTGTTTTATTATGTATTTACCACGCCCAGTAATTAACATAAATTGTGTCATAGTTGTTTACAGCACTACAAACACGTTTAAATTTGCAGTAGGTTACCTGATACATATGTGTATTTTTTTGAAGAAGAGTTAGTTGGTTAAGTTTGCATTGGTAAATTCTGGTGGATTACTACAGCCTATATGTATTAGAATGACCTCTAATAGCATTCCATTTAAAGCTAACGGTGATATTAAGCACTCTTGCATACTAGCTGACAACACAGAATTTATATGTCTACTTTACGATGCTGCTAAGCTTTATTGCGTTCTTAATGTATCCTGTACTTAACTTCAACAGTATCATAGTTGTTTACTGCATTATAAATGCGTTTAGTACACACTATAGGTTGGCAGAGATACAAATGTGACAATTTGACGCTGACTGAGCTCCTCAAATCTGCAATGGTATTTCTCAATGGTTTAGTACATCTCAAATGTATTAGAACGATTGCTAATAGCATTTTCCATACACCTAAAAATTATATTAAGTTCTCTCGCATACTAGCTGATAACACAAAGTAAAAGTAGCTACTTTACGATGCTGCTACACTGTTTTATTATGTAATTACCACGCCCAGTAATTAACATCAATTGTGTTATAGTTGTTTATAGAACTACAAACACGTTTGAGTCTGCAGTAGGTTAGCAGATACACATATGTATTTTTTTAAGCAGAGTGAGTTGGTTAAGTTTGCATTGGTAATTTCTGGTGGCTTACTACAGCCTATATGTATTAGAATGACCTCTAATAGCATTCCATTTAAAGCTAACGGTGATATTAAGCACTCTTGCACACTAGCTGACAACACAGAATTTATATGTCTACTTTACGATGCTGCTAAGCTTTATTGCGTTCTTAATGTATCCATTACTTAACTTCAACAGTATCATGGTTGTTTACTGCATTATAAATGCGTTTAGTACACACTATAGGTTGGCAGAGATACAAATGTGACAATTTGACGCTGACTGAGCTCCTAAAATCTGCAATGGTATTTCTCAATGGTTTAGTACATCTCAAATGTATTAGAACGATTGCTAATAGCATTTTCCATACACCTAAAAATTATATTAAGCTCTCTCGCATACTAGCTGATAACACAAAGTAAAACTATCTACTTTACGATGCTGCCACGCTGTTTTATTATGTATTTACCACGCCCAGTAATTAACATAAATTGTGTCATAGTTGTTTACAGCACTACAAACACGTTTAAGTCTGCAGTAGGTTAGCAGATACACAAATGTATTTTTTTAAGCAGAGTGAGTTGGTTAAGTTTGCATTGGTAATTTCTGGTGGTTTACTACAGCCTATATGTATTAGAGTGACCTCTAATAGCATTCCATTTAAAGCTAACGGTAATATTAAGCACTCTTGCATACTATCTGACAACACAGAATTTATATGTCTACTTTACGATGCTGCTAAGCTTTATTGCGGTCTTAATGTATCCAGTACTTAACTTCAACAGTATCATGGTTGTTTACTGTATTATAAATGCGTTTAGTACACACTATAGGCTGGCAGAGATACAAATGTGACAATTTGACGCTGACTGAGCTCCTAAAATCTGCAATGGAATTTCTCAAATGTATTAGAACGATCGCTAATTGCATTTTCTTACAACAAAAAATTATATTAAGCTCTATCGCATACTAGCTGATAACACAAAGTAAAAGTATCTACTTTACGATGATGTTACGTTGTTTTATTATGTATTTACCACGCCCAGTAATTAATATCAATTGTGTCATAGTTGTTTACAGTACTACAAACACGTTTGAGTCTGCAGTAGGTTAGCAGATACACAAATGTATTTTTTTAAGCAGGGTGAGTTGGTTACGTTTGCATTGTAAATTTCTGGTGGCTTACTACAGCCTATATGTATTAGAATGACCCCTAATAGCATTCCATTTAAAGCTAACGGTGATATTAAGCACTCTTGCATACTAGCTGACAACGCAGAATTTATATGTCTACTATACGACGCTGCTAAGCTTTATTGCGTTCTTAATGTATCCAGTACTTAACTTCAACAGTATCATGGTTGTTTACTGTATTATAAATGCGTTTAGTACACACTATAGGCTGGCAGAGATACAAATGTGACAATTTGACGCTGACTGAGCTGCTAAAATCTGCAATGGATTTCTCCAATGTATTAGAACGATCGCTAATAGCATTTTTCTTACAACAAAAAATTATATTAAGCTCTATCGCATACTAGCTGATAACACAAAGTAAACGTATCTACTTTACGATGCTGCTACGCTGTTTTATTATGTATTTACCACGCCCAGTAATTAATATCAATTGTGTCATAGTTGTTTACAGTACTACAAACACGTTTGAGTCTGCAGTAGGTTAGCAGTTACACAAATGTATTTTTTTAAGCAGGGTGAGTTGGTTACGTTTGCATTGTTAATTTCTGGTGGCTTACTACAGCCTATATGTATTAGAATGACCCCTAATAGCATTCCATTTAAAGCTAACGGTGATATTAAGCACTCTTGCATACTAGCTGACAACGCAGAATTTATATGTCTACTATACGACGCTGCTAAGCTTTATTGCGTTCTTAATGTATCCAGTACTTAACTTCAACAGTATCATGGTTGTTTACTGTATTATAAATGCGTTTAGTACACACTATAGGCTGGCAGAGATACAAATGTGACAATTTGACGCTGACTGAGCTCCTAAAATCTGCAATGGAATTTCTCAAATGTATTAGAACGATCGCTAATTGCATTTTCTTACAACAAAAAATTATATTAAGCTCTATCGCATACTAGCTGATAACACAAAGTAAAAGTATCTACTTTACGATGATGTTACGTTGTTTTATTATGTATTTACCACGCCCAGTAATTAATATCAATTGTGTCATAGTTGTTTACAGTACTACAAACACGTTTGAGTCTGCAGTAGGTTAGCAGATACACAAATGTATTTTTTTAAGCAGGGTGAGTTGGTTACGTTTGCATTGTAAATTTCTGGTGGCTTACTACAGCCTATATGTATTAGAATGACCCCTAATAGCATTCCATTTAAAGCTAACGGTGATATTAAGCACTCTTGCATACTAGCTGACAACGCAGAATTTATATGTCTACTATACGATGGTGCTAAGCTTTATTGCGTTCTTAATGTATCCAGTACTTAACTTCAACAGTATCATGGTTGTTTACTGTATTATAAATGCGTTTAGTACACACTATAGGCTGGCAGAGATACAAATGTGACAATTTGACGCTGACTGAGCTGCTAAAATCTGCAATGGAATTTCTCCAATGTATTAGAACGATCGCTAATAGCATTTTTCTTACAACAAAAAATTATATTAAGCTCAATCGCATACTAGCTGATAACACAAAGTAAAAGTATCTACTTTACGATGCTGTTACGTTGTTTTATTATGTATTTACCACGCCCAGTAATTAATATCAATTGTGTCATAGTTGTTTACAGTACTACAAACACGTTTGAGTCTGCAGTAGGTTAGCAGATACACAAATGTATTTTTGTAAGCGGCGTGAGTTGGTTACGTTTGCATTGTCAATTTCTGGTGGCTTCCTACAGCCTATATGTATTAGAATGACCTCTAATAGCATTCCATTTAAAGCTAACGGTGATATTAAGCACTCTTGCATTCTAGCTGACAACGCAGAATTTATATTTCTTCTTTACAACGCTGAAAAGCTTTATTGCATTCTTAATGTATCCAGTACTTAACTTCAACAGTATCATGGTTGTTTACTGCATTATACCACGCCCAGTAATTAACATCAATTGTGTCATAGTTGTTTATAGAACTACAAACACGTTTGAGTCTGCAGTAGGTTAGCAGATACACAAATGTATTTTTTTAAGCAGAGTGAGTTGGTTAAGTTTGCATTGTTAATTTCTGGTGGCTTACTACAGCCTATATGTATTAGAATGACCTCTAATAGCATTCCATTTAAAGCTAACTCTTGCATACTAGCTGACAACGCAGAATTTATATGTCTACTTTACGATGCTGCTAAGCTTTATTGCGTTCTTAATGTATCCAGTATTTTACTTCAACAGTATCATGGTTGTTTACTGCATTATAAATGCGTTTAGTACACACTATAGGCTGGCAGAGATACAAATGTGATAATTTGACGCTGACTGAGCTCGTCAAATCTGTAATGGTATTTTTCAATGGTTTAGTACATCTGAAATGTATTAGAACAATCGCTAATAGCATTTTCCGTACACCTAAAAATTATATAAAGATCTCTGGCATACTAGCTGATAACACAAAGTAAAAGTATCTTCTTTATGATGCTGGCACGCTGTTTTATTATGTATTTACCACGCCCAGTAATTAATATCAAATGTGTTATAGTTGTTTACAGTACTACAAACACGTTTGAGTCTGCAGTAGGTTAGCAGATACACAAATGTATTTTTTTAAGCAGAGTGAGTTGGTTAAGTTTGCTTTGGTAATTTCTAGTGGCTTACTACAGCCTATATGTATTAGAATGACCTCTAATAGCATTCCGTTTAGAGCTAACGGTGATATTAAGCACTCTTGCATACTAGCTGACAACACAGAATTTATATGTCTACTTTACGTTGCTGCTAAGCTTTATTGCGTTCTTAATGTATCCAGTACTTAACTTCAACAGTATCATGGTTGTTTACTGCATTATAAATGCGTTTAGGACACACTATTGGCTGGCGGAGATACAAATGTGGCAATTTGACGCTGAGTGGGCTCCTCAAATCTGCAATGGTAGTTCTCAATGGTTTAGTACATCTCAAATGTATTAGAACAATCGCTAATAGCATTTTCTAGCAACTAAAAATTATATAAAGCTCTATCGCATACTAGCTGATAACACAAAGTAAAAGTATCTACTTTACGATGCTGCTACGATGTTTTATTATGTATTTACCACGCCCAGTAATTAATATCAATTGTGTCATAGTTGTTTACAGTACTACAAACACGTTTGAGTCTGCAGTAGGTTAGCAGATACACAAATGTATTTTTTTAAGCAGGGTGAGTTGGTTACGTTTGCATTGTAAATTTCTGGTGGCTTACTACAGCCTATATGTATTAGAATGACCCCTAATAGCATTCCATTTAAAGCTAACGGTGATATTAAGCACTCTTGCATACTAGCTGACAACGCAGAATTTATATGTCTACTATACGATGGTGCTAAGCTTTATTGCGTTCTTAATGTATCCAGTACTTAACTTCAACAGTATCATGGTTGTTTACTGTATTATAAATGCGTTTAGTACACACTATAGGCTGGCAGAGATACAAATGTGACAATTTGACGCTGACTGTGCTGCTAAAATCTGCAATGGAATTTCTCCAATGTATTAGAACGATCGCTAATAGCATTTTTCTTACAACAAAAAATTATATTAAGCTCAATCGCATACTAGCTGATAACACAAAGTAAAAGTAACTACTTTACGATGCTGCTACGCTGTTTTATTATGTATTTACCACGCCCAGTAATTAATATCAATTGTGTCATAGTTGTTTACAGTACTACAAACACGTTTGAGTCTGCAGTAGGTTAGCAGATACACAAATGTATTTTTGTAAGCGGCGTGAGTTGGTTACGTTTGCATTGTCAATTTCTGGTGGCTTCCTACAGCCTATATGTATTAGAATGACCTCTAATAGCATTCCATTTAAAGCTAACGGTGATATTAAGCACTCTTGCATTCTAGCTGACAACGCAGAATTTATATTTCTTCTTTACAACGCTGAAAAGCTTTATTGCATTCTTAATGTATCCAGTACTTAACTTCAACAGTATCATGGTTGTTTACTGCATTATACCACGCCCAGTAATTAACATCAATTGTGTCATAGTTGTTTATAGAACTACAAACACGTTTGAGTCTGCAGTAGGTTAGCAGATACACAAATGTATTTTTTTAAGCAGAGTGAGTTGGTTAAGTTTGCATTGTTAATTTCTGGTGGTTTACTACAGCCTATATGTATTAGAATGACCTCTAATATCATTCCATTTAAAGCTAACTCTTGCATACTAGCTGACAACGCAGAATTTATATGTCTACTTTACGATGCTGCTAAGCTTTATTGCGTTCTTAATGTATCCAGTATTTTACTTCAACAGTATCATGGTTGTTTACTGCATTATAAATGCGTTTAGTACACACTATAGGCTGGTAGAGATACAAATGTGATAATTTGACGCTGACTGAGCTCGTCAAATCTGTAATGGTATTTTTCAATGGTTTAGTACATCTGAAATGTGTTAGAACAATCGCTAATAGCATTTTCCGTACACCTAAAAATTATATAAAGCTCTCTCGCATACTAGCTGATAACACAAAGTAAAAGTATCTTCTTTATGATGCTGGCACGCTGTTTTATTATGTATTTACCACGCCCAGTAATTAATATCAAATGTGTTATAGTTGTTTACAGTACTACAAACACGTTTGAGTCTGCAGTAGGTTAGCAGATACACAAATGTATTTTTTTAAGCAGAGTGAGTTGGTTAAGTTTGCTTTGGTAATTTCTAGTGGCTTACTACAGCCTATATGTATTAGAATGACCTCTAATAGCATTCCGTTTAAAGCTAACGGTGATATTAAGCACTCTTGCATACTAGCTGACAACACAGAATTTATATGTCTACTTTACGTTGCTGCTAAGCTTTATTGCGTTCTTAATGTATCCAGTACTTAACTTCAACAGTATCATGGTTGTTTACTGCATTATAAATGCGTTTAGTACACACTATTGGCTGGCGGAGATACAAATGTTGCAATTTGACGCTGAGTGGGCTCCTCAAATCTGCAATGGTAGTTCTCAATGGTTTAGTACATCTCAAATGTATTAGAACAATCGCTAATAGCATTTTCTTACAACTAAAAATTATATAAAGCTCTATCGCATACTAGCTGATAACACAAAGTAAAAGTATCTACTTTACGATGCTGCTACGATGTTTTATTATGTATTTACCACGCCCAATAATTAACATCAATTGTGTCATAGTTGTTTACAGTACTACAAACACGTTTGAGTCTGCAGTAGGTTAACAGATACACAAATGTACCTTTTTGAAGCAGAGTGAGTTGGTTAAGTTTTCATTGGTAATTTTTGGTGGCTTACTACAGCCTATATGTATTAGAATGACCTCTAATAGCATTCCATTTAAAGCTAACGGTGATATTAAGCACTCTTGCATACTAGCTGACAACGCAGAATTTATATTTCTTCTTTACAACGCTGCCAAGCTTTTTATTGCGTTCTTAATGTATCCAGTACCTAATTTCAACAGTATCATAGTTGTTTACTGCATTATAAATGCGTTTAGTACACACTATAGGCTGGCAGAGATACAAATGTGACAAATTGACGCTGACTGAGCTCCTCAAATCTGCAATGGTATTTCTCAATAGTTTAGTACATCTCAAATGTATTAGAACAATCACTAATAACATTTCCTTACAACTAAAAATTATATTAAGCTCTATAGCATACTAGCTGATAACACAAAGTAAAAGTATCTACTTTACGATGCTGCTACGCTGTTTTATTTTGTATTTACCACGCCCAGTAATTAATATCAATTGTGACATAGTTGTTTACAGTACTACAAACACGTTTGAGTCTGGAGTAGGTTAGCAGATACACAAATGTATTTTTTTAAGCAGAGTGAGTTGGTTACGTTTGCATTGTTAATTTCTGGTGGCTTACTACAGCCTATATGTATTAGAATGACCTCTAATAGCATTCCATTTAAAGCTAACGGTGATATTAAGCACTCTTGCATACTAGCTGACAACGCAGAATTTATATGTCTACTTTACGCTGCTGCTAAGCTTTATTGCGTTCTTAATGTATCCAGTACTTAACTTCAACAGTATCATGGTTGTTTACTGGATTATAAATGCGTTTAGTACACACTATAGGCTGGCAGAGATACAAATGTGACAATTTGACGCTGACTGAGCTCCTAAAATCTGCAATGGTAATTCTCAAATTAATATAGAACGATCGCTAATAGCATTTTTCTTACAACAAAAAATTATATTAAGCTCTATCGCATACTAGCTGATAACACAAAGTAAAAGTATCTACTTTACGATGCTGCTACGCTGTTTTATTATGTATTTACCACGCCCAGTAATTAATATCAATTGTGTCATAGTTGTTTACAGTACTACAAACACGTTTGAGTCTGCAGTAGGTTAGCAGATACACAAATGTATTTTTTTAAGCAGGGTGAGTTGGTTACGTTTGCATTGTTAATTTCTGGTGGCTTACTACAGCCTATATGTATTAGAATGACCCCTAATAGCATTCCATTTAAAGCTAACGGTGATGTTAAGCACTCTTGCATACTAGCTGACAACGCAGAATTTATATGTCTACTTTACCATGCTGCTAAGCTTTATTGCGTTCTTAATGTACTTAACTTCAACAGTATCATGGTTGTTTACTGCATTATAAATGCGTTTAGTACACACTATAGGCTGGCAGAGATACAAATGTGACAAATTGACGCTGACTGAGCTCCTCAAATCTGCAATGGTATTTCTCAATGGTTTAGTACATCTCAAATGTATTAGAACAATCGCTAATAGCATTTTCCGTACACCTAAAAATTATATTAAGCTCTTTCGCATACTAGCTGATAACACAAAGTAAAAGTATCTACTTTATGATGTTGCTACGCTGTTTTATTAGGTTTTTACCACGCCCAGTAATTAATATCAAATGTGTCATAGTTGTTTACAGTACTACAAACACGTTTGAATCTGCAGTAGGTTAGCAGATACACAAATGTATTTTTTTAAGCAGAGTAAGTTGGTTAAGTTTGCATTGGTAATTTCTGGTGGCTTACTACAGCCTATATGTATTAGAATGACCTCTAATAGTATTCCATTTAAAGCTAACGGTGATATTAAGCACTCTTGCATACTAGCTGACAACGCAGAATTTATATGTCTACTTTACGATGCTGCTAAGCTTTATTGCGTTCTTAATGTATCTAGTACTTAACTTCAACAGTATCATGGTTGTTTACTTCATTATAAATGCGTTTAGTACACACTATAGGCTGGCAGAGATACAAATGTGACAATTTGACGCTGACTGAGCTCCTAAAATCAGCAATGGTATTTCTCAAATGTATTAGAACGATCGCTAATAGCATTTTTCTTACAACAAAAAATTATATTAAGCTCTACCACATACTAGCTGATAACACAAAGTAAAAGTATCTATCTCACGATGCTGCTACGCTGTTTTATTATGTTTTTACCACGCCCAGTAATTAATATCAATTGTGTCATAGTTGTTTACAGTACTACAAACACGTTTGAGTCTGCAGTAGGTTAGCAGATACACAAATGTATTTTTTTAAGCAGGGTGAGTTGGTTACGTTTGCATTGTTAATTTCTGGTGGCTTACTACAGCTTATATGTATTAGAATGACCCCTAATAGCATTCCATTTAAAGCTAACGGTGATATTAAGCACTCTTGCATACTAGCTGACAACGCAGAATTTATATGTCTACTTTACCATGCTGCTAAGCTTTATTGCGTTCTTAATGTATCCAGTACTTAACTTCAACAGTATCATGGTTGTTTACTGCATTATAAATGCGTTTAGTACACACTATAGGCTGGCGGAGATACAAATGTGACAATTTGACGCTGAGTGGGCTCCTCAAATCTGCAATGGTATTTCTCAATTGTTTAGTACATCTCAAATGTATTAGAACAATCGCTAATAGCATTTTCTTACAACTAAAAATTATATAAAGCTCTATCGCATACTAGCTGATAACACAAAGTAAACGTATCTACTTTACGATGCTGCTACGCTGTTTTATTATGTATTTACCACGCCCAGTAATTAATATCAATTGTGTCAGAGTTGTTTACAGTACTACAAACACGTTTAAGTCTGCAGTAGGTTAGCAGATACACAAATGTATTTTTTTAAGCGGAGTGAGTTGGTTACGTTTGCATTGTTAATTTCTGGTGGCTTACTACAGCCTATATGTATTAGAATGACCTCAAATAGCATTCCATTTAAAGCTAACGGTGATATTAAGCACTCTTGCATACTAGCTGACAACGCAGAATTTATATTTCTTCTTTACAACGCTGCTAAGCTTTTTTATTGCGTTCTTAATGTATCCAGTACCTAACTTCAACAGTATCATGGTTGTTTACTGCATTATAAATGCGTTTAGTACACACTATAGGCTGGCAGAGATACAAATGTGACAAATTGACGCTGACTGAGCTCCTCAAATCTGCAATGGTATTTCTCAATGGTTTAGTACATCTCAAATGTATTAGAACAATCGCTAATAGCATTTTCTTACAACTAAAAATTATATTAAGCTCTATCGCATACTAGCTGATAACACAAAGTAAAAGTATCTACTTTACGATGCTGCTACGATGTTTTATTATGTATTTACCACGCCCAATAATTAACATCAATTGTTTCATAGTTGTTTACAGTACTACAAACACGTTTGAGTCTGCAGTAGGTTAACAGATACACAAATGTACTTTTTTGAAGCAGAGTGAGTTGGTTAAGTTTGCATTGGTAATTTTTGGTGGATTACTACAGCCTATATGTATTAGAATGACCTCTAATAGCATTCCATTTAAAGCTAACGGTAATATTAAGCACTCTTGCATACTAGCTGACAACGCAGAATTTATATTTCTACTTTACAATGCTGCCAAGCTTTTTTATTGCGTTCTTAATGTATCCAGTACCTAACTTCAACAGTATCATGGTTGTTTACTGCATTATAAATGCGTTTAGTACACACTATAGGCTGGCAGAGATACAAATTCGACAAATTGACGCTGACTGAGCTCCTGAAATCTGCAATGGTATTTCTCAATGGTTTAGTACATCTCAAATGTATTAGAACAATCGCTAATAGCATTTTCTTACAACTAAAAATTATATTAAGCTCTATCGCATACTAGCTGATAACACAAAGTAAAAGTATCTACTTTATGATGTTGCTACGCTGTTTTATTAGGTTTTTACCACGCCCAGTAATTAATATCAAATGTGTCATAGTTGTTTACAGTACTACAAACACGTTTGAGTCTGCAGTAGGTTAGCAGATACACAAATGTATTTTTTTAAGCAGAGTGAGTTGGTTAAGTTTGCATTGGTAATTTCTGGTGGCTTACTACAGCCTATATGTATTAGAATGACCTCTAATAGCATTCCATTTAAAGCTAACGGTGATATTAAGCACTCTTGCATACTAGCTGACAACACAGAATTTATATGTCTACTTTACGATGCTGCTAAGCTTTTTGCGTTCTTAATGTATCCAGTACTTAACTTCAACAGTATCATGGTTGTTTACTGCATTATAAATGCGTTTAGTACACACTATAGGCTGGCGGAGATAAAAATGAGACGATTTGACGCTGAGTGGGCTCTTCAAATCTGCAATGGTATTTCTCAAATGTATTACAACGATCGCTAATAGCATTTTCCTTATAACAAAAAATTATATTAAGCTCTCTCTCATACTAGCTGATAACACAAAGTAAAAGTATCTACTTTATGATGCTGCTACACTGTTTTATTATGTATTTACCACGACCAGTAATTAATATCAAATGTATCATAGTTGTTTACAGTACTACTAACACGTTTGAGTCTGCAGTAGATTAGCAGATACACAAATGTATTTTTTTAATCAGAGTGAGTTGGTTAAGTTTGCATTAGTAATTTCTGGTGGCTAACTACAGCCTATATGTTATAGAATGACCTCTAATAGCATTCCATTTAAAGCTAACGGTGATATTAAGCATTTTTGCATACTAACTGACAACACAGAATTTATATGTCTACTTTACGATGCTCCTAAGCTTTATTGCGTTCTTAATGTATCCAGTACTTAACTTCAACAGTATCATGGTTGTTTACTGCATTATAAATGCTTTTAGTACACACTATAGGCTGGCGGAGATACAAATTCGACAAATTGACGCTGACTGAGCTCCTGAAATCTGCAATGGTATTTCTCAATGGTTTAGTACATCTCAAATGTATTAGAACAATCGCTAATAGCATTTTCTTACAACTAAAAATTATATTAAGCTCTATCGCATACTAGCTGATAACACAAAGTAAAAGTATCTACTTTATGATGTTGCTACGCTGTTTTATTAGGTTTTTACCACGCCCAGTAATTAATATCAAATGTGTCATAGTTGTTTACAGTACTACAAACACGTTTGAGTCTGCAGTAGGTTAGCAGATACACAAATGTATTTTTTTAAGCAGAGTGAGTTGGTTAAGTTTGCATTGGTAATTTCTGGTGGCTTACTACAGCCTATATGTATTAGAATGACCTCTAATAGCATTCCATTTAAAGCTAACGGTGATATTAAGCACTCTTGCATACTAGCTGACAACACAGAATTTATATGTCTACTTTACGATGCTGCTAAGCTTTTTGCGTTCTTAATGTATCCAGTACTTAACTTCAACAGTATCATGGTTGTTTACTGCATTATAAATGCGTTTAGTACACACTATAGGCTGGCGGAGATAAAAATGAGACGATTTGACGCTGAGTGGGCTCTTCAAATCTGCAATGGTATTTCTCAAATGTATTACAACGATCGCTAATAGCATTTTCCTTATAACAAAAAATTATATTAAGCTCTCTCTCATACTAGCTGATAACACAAAGTAAAAGTATCTACTTTATGATGCTGCTACACTGTTTTATTATGTATTTACCACGACCAGTAATTAATATCAAATGTATCATAGTTGTTTACAGTACTACTAACACGTTTGAGTCTGCAGTAGATTAGCAGATACACAAATGTATTTTTTTAATCAGAGTGAGTTGGTTACGTTTGCATTGTAAATTTCTGGTGGCTTACTACAGCCTATATGTATTAGAATGACCTCTAATAGCATTCCATTTAAAGCTAACGGTGATATTAAGCACTCTTGCATACTAGCTGACAACACAGAATTTATATGTCTACTTTACGATGCTGCTAAGTTTTATTGCGTTCTTAATGTATCCAGTACTTAACATCAACAGTATCATGGTTGTTTACTGCATTATAAATCCGTTTAGTACACACTATAGGCTGGCAGAGATACAAATGTGACAATTTGACGCTGACTGAGCTCCTCAAATCTGCAATGGTATTTCTCAATGGTTTAGTACATCTCAAATGTATTAGAACAATCGCTAATAGCATTTTCCGTACACCTAAAAATTATATTAAGCTCTCTCGCATACTAGCTGATAACACAAAGTAAAA
This sequence comes from Agriotes lineatus, assembly GCA_940337035.1. Taxonomy (NCBI): domain Eukaryota; kingdom Metazoa; phylum Arthropoda; class Insecta; order Coleoptera; family Elateridae; genus Agriotes; species Agriotes lineatus. Next base: position 65,133 of record CALNHX010002895.1, on the reverse strand, counting down.
GTATCTACTTTATGATGTTGCTACGCTGTTTTATTAGGTTTTTACCACGCCCAGTAATTAATATCAAATGTGTCATAGTTGTTTACAGTACTACAAACACGTTTGAGTCTGCAGTAGGTTAGCAGATACACAAATGTATTTTTTTAAGCAGAGTGAGTTGGTTAAGTTTGCATTGGTAATTTCTGGTGGCTTACTACAGCCTATATGTATTAGAATGACCTCTAATAGCATTCCATTTAAAGCTAACGGTGATATTAAGCACTCTTGCATACTAGCTGACAACACAGAATTTATATGTCTACTTTACGATGCTGCTAAGCTTTATTGCGTTCTTAATGTATCCAGTACTTAACATCAACAGGATCATGGTTGTTTACTGCATTATAAATGCGTTTAGTACACACTATAGGCTGGCGGAGATAAAAATGAGACAATTTGACGCTGAGTGGGCTCTTCAAATCTGCAATGGTATTTCTCAAATGTATTACAACGATCGCTAATAGCATTTTCCTTACAACAAAAAATTATATTAATCTCTCTCGCATACTAGCTGATAACACAAAGTAAAAGTATCTACTTTATGATGCTGCTACGCTGTTTTATTATGTATTTACCACGCCCAGTAATTAATATCAAATGTGTCATAGTTGTTTACAGTACTACTAACACGTTTGAGTCTGCAGTAGGTTAGCAGATACACAAATGTATTTTTTTAATCAGAGTGAGTTGGTTAAGTTTGCATTAGTAATTTCTGGTGGCTAACTACAGCCTATATGTATTAGAATGACCTCTAATAGCATTCCATTTAAAGCTAACGGTGATATTAAGCATTTTTGCATACTAACTGACAACACAGAATTTATATGTCTACTTTACGATGCTCCTAAGCTTTATTGCGTTCTTAATGTATCCAGTACTTAACTTCAACAGTATCATGGTTGTTTACTGCATTATAAATGCTTTTAGTACACACTATAGGCTGGCGGAGATACAAATGTGACAATTTGACGCTGAGTGGGCTCCTCAAATCTGCAATGGTATTTCTCAATGGTTTAGTACATCTCAAATGTATTAGAACAATCGCTAATAGCATTTTCTTACAACTAAAAATTATATTAAGCTCTATCGCATACTAGCTGATAACACAAAGTAAAAGTATCTACTTTACGATGCTGCTACGATGTTTTATTATGTATTTACCACGCCCAATAATTAACATCAATTGTTTCATAGTTGTTTACAGTACTACAAACACGTTTGAGTCTGCAGTAGGTTAACAGATACACAAATGTACTTTTTTGAAGCAGAGTGAGTTGGTTAAGTTTGCATTGGTAATTTTTGGTGGATTACTACAGCCTATATGTATTAGAATGACCTCTAATAGCATTCCATTTAAAGCTAACGGTAATATTAAGCACTCTTGCATACTAGCTGACAACGCAGAATTTATATTTCTACTTTACAATGCTGCCAAGCTTTTTTATTGCGTTCTTAATGTATCCAGTACCTAACTTCAACAGTATCATGGTTGTTTACTGCATTATAAATGCGTTTAGTACACACTATAGGCTGGCAGAGATACAAATTCGACAAATTGACGCTGACTGAGCTCCTGAAATCTGCAATGGTATTTCTCAATGGTTTAGTACATCTCAAATGTATTAGAACAATCGCTAATAGCATTTTCTTACAACTAAAAATTATATTAAGCTCTATCGCATACTAGCTGATAACACAAAGTAAAAGTATCTACTTTATGATGTTGCTACGCTGTTTTATTAGGTTTTTACCACGCCCAGTAATTAATATCAAATGTGTCATAGTTGTTTACAGTACTACAAACACGTTTGAGTCTGCAGTAGGTTAGCAGATACACAAATGTATTTTTTTAAGCAGAGTGAGTTGGTTAAGTTTGCATTGGTAATTTCTGGTGGCTTACTACAGCCTATATGTATTAGAATGACCTCTAATAGCATTCCATTTAAAGCTAACGGTGATATTAAGCACTCTTGCATACTAGCTGACAACACAGAATTTATATGTCTACTTTACGATGCTGCTAAGCTTTATTGCGTTCTTAATGTATCCAGTACTTAACTTCAACAGTATCATGGTTGTTTACTGCATTATAAATGCGTTTAGTACACACTATAGGCTGGCGGAGATAAAAATGAGACGATTTGACGCTGAGTGGGCTCTTCAAATCTGCAATGGTATTTCTCAAATGTATTACAACGATCGCTAATAGCATTTTCCTTATAACAAAAAATTATATTAAGCTCTCTCTCATACTAGCTGATAACACAAAGTAAAAGTATCTACTTTATGATGCTGCTACGCTGTTTTATTATGTATTTACCACGCCCAGTAATTAATATCAAATGTATCATAGTTGTTTACAGTACTACTAACACGTTTGAGTCTGCAGTAGATTAGCAGATACACAAATGTATTTTTTTAATCAGAGTGAGTTGGTTAAGTTTGCATTAGTAATTTCTGGTGGCTAACTACAGCCTATATGTTATAGAATGACCTTTAATAGCATTCCATTTAAAGCTAACGTTGATATTAAGCACTTTTGCATACTAACTGACAACACAGAATTTATATGTCTACTTTACGATGCTCCTAAGCTTTATTGCGTTCTTAATGTATCCAGTACTTAACTTCAACAGTATCATGGTTGTTTACTGCATTATAAAAGCGTTTAGTACACACTATAGGCTGGCGGAGATACAAATGTGACAAATTGACGCTGAGTGGGCTCCTCAAATCTGCAATGGTATTTCTCAATGGTTTAGTACATCTCAAATGTATTAGAACAATCGCTAATAGCATTTTCTTACAACTAAAAATTATATAAAGCTCTATCGCATACTAGCTGATAACACAAAGTAAAAGTATCTACTTTACGATGCTGCTACGCTGTTTTATTATGTATTTACCACGCCCAATAATTAACATCAATTGTTTCATAGTTGTTTACAGTACTACAAACACGTTTGAGTCTGCAGTAGGTTAACAGATACACAAATGTACTTTTTTGAAGCAGAGTGAGTTGGTTAAGTTTGCATTGGTAATTTTTGGTGGCTTACTACAGCCTATATGTATTAGAATGACCTCTAATAGCATTCCATTTAAAGCTAACGGTGATATTAAGCACTCTTGCATACTAGCTGGCAACGCAGAATTTATATTTCTACTTTACAACGCTGCCAAGCTTTTTTATTGCGTTCTTAATGTATCCAGTACTTAACTTCAACAGTATCATGGTTGTTTACTGCATTATAAATGCGTTTAGTACACACTATAGGTTGGCAGAGATACAAATGTGACAAATTGACGCTAACTGAGCTCCTCAAATCTGCAATGGTATTTCTCAATGGTTTAGTACATCTCAAATGTATTAGAACAATCGCTAATAGCATTTTCTTACAACTAAAGATTATATTAAGCTCTATCGCATACTAGCTGATAACACAAAGTAAAAGTATCTACTTTACGATGCTGCTACGCTGTTTTATTATGTATTTACCACGCCCAGTAATTAATATCAATTGTGTCATAGTTGTTTACAGTACTACAAACACGTTTAAGTCTGCAGTATGTTAGCAGATACACAAATGTATTTTTTTAAGCGGAGTGAGTTGGTTACGTTTGCATTGTTAATTTCTGGTGGCTTACTACAGCCTATATGTATTAGAATGACCTCTAATAGCATTCCATTTAAAGCTAACGGTGATATTAAGCACTCTTGCATACTAGCTGACAACGCAGAATTTATATTTCTTCTTTACAACGCTGCCAAGCTTTTTTATTGCGTTCTTAATGTATCCAGTACCTAACTTCAACAGTATCATGGTTGTTTACTGCATTATAAATGCGTTTAGTACACACTATAGGCTGGCAGAGATACAAATGTGACAATTTGACGCTGACTGAGCTCTTAAAATCTGCAATGGTATTTCTCAAATGTATTAGAACGATCGCTAATAGCATTTTTCTTACAACTAAAAATTATATTAAGCTCTATCGCATACTAGCTGATAACACAAAGTAAAAGTATCTACTTTACGATGCTGCTACGCTGTTTTATTATGTATTTACCACGCCCAGTAATTAATATCAATTGTGTCATAATTGTTTACAGTACTACAAACACGTTTGAGTCTGCAGTAGGTTAGCAGATACACAAATGTATTTTTTTAAGCAGAGTGAGTTGGTTAAGTTTGCATTGGTAATTTCTGGTGGCTTACTACAGCCTATATGTATTAGAATGACCTCTAATAGCATTCCATTTAAAGCTAACGGTGATATTAAGCACTCTTGCATACTAGCTGACAACACAGAATTTATATGTCTACTTTACGATGCTGCTAAGTTTTATTGCGTTCTTAATGTATCCAGTACTTAACATCAACAGTATCATGGTTGTTTACTGCATTATAAATCCGTTTAGTACACACTATAGGCTGGCAGAGATACAAATGTGACAATTTGACGCTGACTGAGCTCCTCAAATCTGCAATGGTATTTCTCAATGGTTTAGTACATCTCAAATGTATTAGAACAATCGCTAATAGCATTTTCCGTACACCTAAAAATTATATTAAGCTCTCTCGCATACTAGCTGATAACACAAAGTAAAAGTATCTACTTTATGATGTTGCTAAGCTTTATTGCGTTCTTAATGTATCCAGTACTTAACATCAACAGGATCATGGTTGTTTACTGCATTATAAATGCGTTTAGTACACACTATAGGCTGGCGGAGATAAAAATGAGACAATTTGACGCTGAGTGGGCTCTTCAAATCTGCAATGGTATTTCTCAAATGTATTACAACGATCGCTAATAGCATTTTCCTTACAACAAAAAATTATATTAATCTCTCTCGCATACTAGCTGATAACACAAAGTAAAAGTATCTACTTTATGATGCTGCTACGCTGTTTTATTATGTATTTACCACGCCCAGTAATTAATATCAAATGTGTCATAGTTGTTTACAGTACTACTAACACGTTTGAGTCTGCAGTAGGTTAGCAGATACACAAATGTATTTTTTTAATCAGAGTGAGTTGGTTAAGTTTGCATTAGTAATTTCTGGTGGCTAACTACAGCCTATATGTATTAGAATGACCTCTAATAGCATTCCATTTAAAGCTAACGGTGATATTAAGCATTTTTGCATACTAACTGACAACACAGAATTTATATGTCTACTTTACGATGCTCCTAAGCTTTATTGCGTTCTTAATGTATCCAGTACTTAACTTCAACAGTATCATGGTTGTTTACTGCATTATAAATGCTTTTAGTACACACTATAGGCTGGCGGAGATACAAATGTGACAATTTGACGCTGAGTGGGCTCGTCAAATCTGCAATGGTATTTCTCAATGGTTTAGTACATCTCAAATGTATTAGAACAATCGCTAATAGCATTTTCTTACAACTAAAAATTATATAAAGCTCTATCGCATACTAGCTGATAACACAAAGTAAAAGTATCTACTTTACGATGCTGCTACGATGTTTTATTATGTATTTACCACGCCCAATAATTAACATCAATTGTTTCATAGTTGTTTACAGTACTACAAACACGTTTGAGTCTGCAGTAGGTTAACAGATACACAAATGTACTTTTTTGAAGCAGAGTGAGTTGGTTAAGTTTGCATTGGTAATTTTTGGTGGCTTACTACAGCCTATATGTTTTAGAATGACCTCTAATAGCATTCCATTTAAAGCTAACGGTAATATTAAGCACTCTTGCATACTAGCTGACAACGCAGAATTTATATTTCTACTTTACAATGCTGCCAAGCTTTTTTATTGCGTTCTTAATGTATCCAGTACCTAACTTCAACAGTATCATGGTTGTTTACTGAATTATAAATGCGTTTAGTACACACTATAGGCTGGCAGAGATACAAATTCGACAAATTGACGCTGACTGAGCTCCTGAAATCTGCAATGGTATTTCTCAATGGTTTAGTACATCTCAAATGTATTAGAACAATCGCTAATAGCATTTTCTTACAAATAAAAATTATATTAAACTCTATCGCATACTAGCTGATAACACAAAGTAAAAGTATCTACTTTACGATGCTGCTACGCTGTTTTATTATGTATTTACCACGCCCAATAATTAATATCAATTGTGTCATAGTTGTTTACAGTACTACAAACACGTTTGAGTCTGCAGTAGGTTAGCAGATACACAAATGTATTTTTTTAAGCAGAGTGAGTTGGTTACGTTTGCATTGTTAATTTCTGGTGGCTTACTACAGCCTATATGTATTAGAATGACCTCTAATAGCATTCCATTTAAAGCTAACGGTGATATTAAGCACTCTTGCATACTAGCTGACAACGCAGAATTTATATTTCTTCTTTACAACGCTGCCAAGCTTTTTTATTGCGTTCTTAATGTATCCAGTACCTAACTTCAACAGTATCATGGTTGTTTACTGCATTATAAATGCGTTTAGTACACACTATAGGCTGGCAGAGATACAAATGTGACAAATTGAGGCTGACTGAGCTCCTCAAATCTGCAATGGTATTTCTCAATGGTTTAGTACATCTCAAATTTATTAGAACAATCGCTAATAGCATTTTCTTACAACTAAAAATTATATTAAGCTCTATCGCATACTAGCTGATAACTCAAAGTAAAAGTATCTACTTTACGATGCTGCTACGCTGTTTTATTATGTATTTTCCACGCCCAGTAATTAATTTCAATTGTGTCATAGTTGTTTACAGTACTACAAACACGTTTGGGTCTGCAGTAGGTTAGCAGATACACAAATGTATTTTTTTAAGCAGAGTGAGTTGGTTAAGTTTGCATTGTTAATTTCTGGTGGCTTACTACAGCCTGTATGTATTAGAATGACCTCTAATAGCATTCCATTTAAAGCTAACGGTGATATTAAGCACTCTTGCATACTAGCCGACAACGCAGAATTCATATTTCTTCTTTACAACGCTGCCAAGCTTTTTTATTGCGTTCTTAATGTATCCAGTACTTAACTTCAACAGTATCTTGGTTGTTTACTGCATTATAAATGCGTTTAGTACACACTATAGGCTGGCAGAGATACAAATGTGACAAATTGACGCTGACTGAGCTCCTCAAATCTGCAATGGTATTTCTCAATGGTTTAGTACATCTCAAATGTATTAGAACAATCGCTAATAGCATTTACTTACAACTAAAGATTATATTAAGCTCTATCGCATACTAGCTGATAACACAAAGTAAAAGTATCTACTTTACGATGCTGCTACGCTGTTTTATTATGTATTTACCACGCCCAGTAATTAATTTCAATTGTGTCATAGTTGTTTACAGTACTACAAACACGTTTGAGTCTGCAGTAGGTTAGCAGATACACAAATGTATTTTTTTAAGCAGAGTGAGTTGGTTAAGTTTGCATTGTTAATTTCTGGTGGCTTACTACAGCCTGTATGTATTAGAATGACCTCTAATAGCATTCCATTTAAAGCTAACGGTGATATTAAGCACTCTTGCATACTAGCTGACAACGCAGAATTTATATTTCTTCTTTACAACGCTGCCAAGCTTTTTTATTGCGTTCTTAATGTATCCAGTACTTAACTTCAACAGTATCTTGGTTGTTTACTGCATTATAAATGCGTTTAGTACACACTATAGGCTGGCAGAGATACAAATGTGACAAATTGACGCTGACTGAGCTCCTCAAATCTGCAATGGTATTTCTCAATGGTTTAGTACATCTCAAATGTATTAGAACAATCGCTAATAGCATTTTCTTACAACTAAAGATTATATTAAGCTCTATCGCATACTAGCTGATAACACAAAGTAAAAGTATCTACTTTACGATGCTGCTACGCTGTTTTATTATGTATTTACCACGCCCAGTAATTAATATCAATTGTGTCATAGTTGATTACAGTACTACAAACACGTTTAAGTCTGCAGTATGTTAGCAGATACACAAATGTATTTTTTTAAGCGGAGTGAGTTGGTTACGTTTGCATTGTTAATTTCTGGTGGCTTACTACAGCCTATATGTATTAGAATGACCTCTAATAGCATTCCATTTAAAGCTAACGGTGATATTAAGCACTCTTGCATACTAGCTGACAACGCAGAATTTATATTTCTTCTTTACAACGCTGCCAAGCTTTTTTATTGCGTTCTTAATGTATCCAGTACTTAACTTCAACAGTATCATGGTTGTTTACTGCATTATAAATGCGTTTAGTACACACTATAGGCTGGCAGAGATACAAATGTGACAAATTGACGCTGACTGAGCTCCTCAAATCTGCAATGGTATTTCTCAATGGTTTAGTACATCTCAAATTTATTAGAACAATCGCTAATAGCATTTTCTTACAACTAAAAATTATATTAAGCTCTATCGCATACTAGCTGATAACACAAAGTAAAAGTATCTACTTTACGATGCTGCTACGCTGTTTTATTATGTATTTACCACGCCCAGTAATTAATTTCAATTGTGTCATAGTTGTTTACAGTTCTACAAACACGTTTGAGTCTGCAGTAGGTTAGCAGATACACAAATGTATTTTTTTAAGCAGAGTGAGTTGGTTAAGTTTGCATTGTTAATTTCTGGTGGCTTACTACAGCCTATATGTATTAGAATGACCTCTAATAGCATTCCATTTAAAGCTAACGGTGATATTAAGCACTCTTGCATACTAGCTGACAACGCAGAATTTATATGTCTACTTTACGATGCTGCTAAGCTTTTTTATTGCGTTCTTCATGTATCCAGTACTTAACTTCAACAGTATCATGGTTGTTTACTGCATTATAAATGCGTTTAGTACACACTATAGGCTGGCAGAGATACAAATGTGAAAAATTGACGCTGACTGAGCTCCTCAAATCTGCAATGGTATTTCTCAATGGTTTACTACATCTCAAATGTATTAGAACAATCGCTAATAGCATTTTCTTACAACTAAAGATTATATTAAGCTCTATCGCATACTAGCTGATAACACAAAGTAAAAGTATCTACTTTACGATGCTGCTACGCTGTTTTATTAGGTTTTTACCACGCACAGTAATTAACATCAATTTTGTCACAGTTGTTTACAGCACTACAAACACGTTTGGGTCTGCAGTAGGTTAACAGATACACAAATGTACTTTTTTGAAGCAGAGTGAGTTGGTTAAGTTTGCATTGGTAATTTCTGGTGGCTTACTACAGCCTATATGTATTAGAATGACCTCTAATAGCATTCCATTTAAAGCTAACGTTGATATTAAGCTCTCTTGCATACTAGCTGACAATGCAGAATTTATATGTCTACTTTACAATGCTGCCAAGCTTTTTTATTGCGTTCTTAATGTATCCAGTACTTACCTTCAACAGTATCATGGTTGTTTACTGCATTATAAATGCGTTTAGTACACACTGTAGGCTGGCGAAGATACAAATGTGACAATTTGACGCTGAGTGGGCTCCTCAAATCTGCAATGGTATTTCTCAAATGTATTAGAACGATCGCTAATAGCATTTTTCTTACAACAAAAACTTACATTAAGCTCCCTCGCATACTAGCTGATAACACAAAGTAAAAGTATCTACTTTATGATGCTGCTACGCTGTTTTATTACGTTTTTACCACGCACAGTAATTAACATCAATTTTGTCATAGTGGTTTACAGCACTACAAACACGTTTGGGTGTGCAGTAGGTTAACAGATACACAAATGTACTTTTTTGAAGCAGAGTGGGTTGGTTAAGTTTGCATTGGTAATTTTTGGTGGCTTACTACAGCCTATATGTATTAGAATGACCTCTAATAGCATTGCATTTAAAGCTAACGGTGATATTAAGCACTCTTGCATACTAGCTGACAACGCAGAATTTATATGTCTACTGTACAACGCTGCCAAGCTTTTTTATTGTGTTCTTAATGTATCCAGTATTTAACTTCAACAGTATCATGGTTGTTTACTGCATTATAATTGCGTTTATTACACACTATAGGCTGGCGGAGATACAAATGTGACAATTTGACGCTGAGTGGGCTCCTCAAATCTGCAATGGTATTTCTCAAATGTATTAGAACGATCGCTAATAGCATTTTTCTTACAACAAAAACTTATATTAAGCTCCCTCGCATACTAGCTGATAACACAAAGTAAAACTATCTACTTTACGATGCTGCCACGCTGTTTTATTAGGTATTTACCACGAACAGTAATTAACATCAATTGTGTCATAGTTGTTTACAGCACTACAAACACGTTTGGGTCTGCTGCAGGTTAGCAGATACACAAATGTATTTTTTTTTAAGCAGAGTGAGTTGGTTAAGTTTGCATTGGTAATTTCTGGTGGCTTACTACAGCCTATACGTATGTGAATGACCTCTAATAGCATTCCATTTAAAACTAACGGTGATATTAAGCACTCTTGCATACTAGCTGACAAGGCAAAATTTATATGTCTACTTTACGATGCTGCCAAGCTTTTTTATTGCGTTTTTAATGTATCCAGTACTTAACTTCAACAGTATCATGGTGTTTACTGCATTACAAATGCGTTTAGTACACACTATAGGCTTGCGGAGATAAAAATGTCACAATTTGACGCTGAGTGGGCTCCTCAAATCTGCAATGGTATTTCTCAATGGTTTAGTACATCTCAAATGTATTATAACAATCGCTAATAACATTTTCTTACAACTAAAATTTATATAAAGCTCTATCGCATACTAGCTGCTAACACAAAGTAAAAGTATCTACTTTACGATGCTGCTACGCTGTTTTATTATGTATTTACCACGCCCAGTAATTAACATCAATTGTGTCATAGTTGTTTACAGTACTACAAACACGTTTGAGTCTGCAGTAGGTTAACAGATACACAAATGTACTTTTTTGAAGCAGAGTGAGTTGGTTAAGTTTGCATTGGTAATTTCTGGTGGCTTACTACAGCCTATATGTATTAGAATGACCTCTAATAGCATTCCATTTAAAGCTAACGGTGATATTAAGCACTCTTGCATACTAGCTGACAACGCAGAATTTATATGTCTACTTTACATTGCTGCCAAGCTTTTTTATTGCGTTTTTAATGTATCCAGTACTTAACTTCAACAGTATCATGGTTGTTTACTGCATTATAAATGCGTTTAGTACACACTACAGGCTGGCGGAGATACAAATGTGACAATTTGACGCTGAGTGGGCTCCTCAAATCTGCAATGGTATTTCTCAAATGTATTAGAACGATCGCTAATAGCATTTTTCTTACAACAAAAACTTATATTAAGCTCCCTCGCATACTAGCTGATAACACAAAGTAAAACTATCTACTTTATGATGCTGCTACGCTGTTTTATTAGGTTTTTACCACGCACAGTAATTAACATCAATTTTGTCATAGTTGTTTACAGCATTACAAACAAGTTTGGGTCTGCTGTAGTTTAGCAGATATACAAATGTATTTTTAATACTTTAAAAGTTAAATTGTCAAGACGAATAGGACTCTAGGTCATAATATTGCAGACAAGTTTTGCTCTTCAGATTGTCTGGTTTATGTTGTTTTAGAAAATAACGACTCGTGCAAGCACTCGTCGTTATTTTCCTCGCCGGAGAGACTCGTATCTGAATCGTAAAAATTATTGTCGGCAGCATTTTGACCGCTCGTCCTATTATTACTGAGAATTTCTAGAAAAATATCTTCTTTGACACTGACACCAACCAATTACAAAGGGGAATTCTTGAGAATTAATGTTACTAGCATTGAAGACTATCGAAAACTTACAAAGTTTTACGAAAATCACCATGTTAAATATCATACATATAAAGATCCAGATAGTGCATCGCTTGAAGTAATTATACGAAATCTACCGCAATCGATAACGGAAGAAGAAATACTTAAAGAACTAAAAGAGAACAACATTCCAGCTACAAAGGTTACTCGAATGCTCAACAAGAAAAAACCAATGCCACTGGTTATAGTTCAGTTACCTAAGGGCGGAAATTCACTGAACATTTTTAAAATAACGAAAATCTGCTATTGTATTGTGGAAGTTGAACCAAGACACAAATCCAAAACAATACCACAATGCTATCGCTGCCAGCGCTATGGTCATACGCGCAATTACTGCAAATTAGACCCAAGATGCGTTAAATGCACTGGAGACCATTTAACTGGCGATTGTCCAAAAAAGTCAGGTGAAGAAGCACAATGCGTAAATTGTGGTAACAATCATTCAGCAAATTACAGAGGCTGTCCGTATCTAGCTAAAATAATAGAAAAACAAAAGACACCACCTTTGATCCACAACATTAGACCTCAAGTGCAGCAAAAATTAGACGCAAAAGAAGACTTCCAATCAACAAAAGCGTGGCCTAAACTCCCAACAACTAACACTCAAGGAACTGACACGGATAACTCTACAGCCAATACAGATAACAGTAATCCATTAAATAAAATTATCAATAAAATAATAAAAATTATCACTCCATATAAAATCATTTATTGCTTCGTTAATTCCGAATCTATTTGCTGATGTTACCAAATAAACAGAGAATAATTTCTAACTTAACAATAACCAACTTTAATTCAAATGGTGTAAAACAAGAAAGATCGATGCTAATTGAATTTTTGGCCCGTTATCAAGTCGATATCGCATGTATAAGCGAAACACATTTGATTAAAAACTCACCATTTACAATTCCCGGATACAATATATACCGAAATGACAGAGAAGCCGATAAAGCATCTGGCGGTGTCGCCATACTCAGTAAAAAGAATATAAATGCTGTACCACTGCTGTTACCAAACTTACTGTCTAGAAGTTGTAGGAGTTAAAATTAAACTCGAAGATGATACCAACATCAATCTCATATGTGTATATAAACAACCTAATAAAAAGCTTGATCAACAGGATTTGAGAAAAATGTTCACAACTAAAGAAGCTGTTATAATAGCCGGAGATCTAAACAGCAAAAATACTATATGGGGTTGCCGCGCAGGAAACCAAAATGGCGCAATGCTACTAAAATACGCTGCAGAAAATGGCTTTCATATCTTAGCACCACCTGAACCAACCTATGTGCCTTTTCGAACCGACCACCAACCTGACATTTTGGACATTTTACTTTGCAAGAACTTTACCAGACCTATCAATCAAGTGGTTGTCCCCGAGCTTACATCCGATCACCTGCCGATACTCATCACTTTCGATCAAAATGTCAAAGTAATCGATAAAATCGCTAAACTGATTAAGGGACCAGTCAACTGGGAAGATTTTCGAAATGTCATTGACAACAAAATTAAGTGCCCTACAAACCTAGAATCTAATTCCAGTATAGATAAATCTATAGATGACTTCACTAAGGCAATTAAAAATTCAATTGAAAGTTCAACAATCCACATTGTCAATCAACGTAACTCAATTCCTGAGCATGTACCACGCAACCTTCTCCATCAAATTAAAGAGAAAAATAAAGTGCGGAGACTTTGGCAAAGCACGCGTAACCCACTAGTCAAAACACTACTCAACAAACTCACACACCAATTACGAAGAGATATGGATCAATACAGAATCGATAAGTATCAAACATATCTGCAAGAACTCCAAGCTAATGATGGTACAATGTGGAAGGCCACAAGGAAAATCCTAAATAAACCACAAACAATGCCTTTTATAAGAACGAATGGAGAAACTTATGAAACTGATCAAGAAAAGTGCCAAGTATTTGCTGAAAAACTGGAAAACGCCTTTACTACCAAAACAAATACAGGTAATCGGGAGTTTGTTAGCCAAACGAACGAGATAGTTAAAAATATAAATTACGAAAATAGTAACTGTGAAAATCCAGTGTCGCCTTCAGAATTGGAATGTTACATAAACAAACTCTCCACCAAGAAGGCCCCAGGTCATGATATGATCACAAACAGCATATTAAAAAACTTATCAAAGAAGTGTCTTGTTTATCTAACAATCGTTTTCAATGCATGTATGCACATAGGCTATTTTCCAGAGGAATGGAAAAAAGCCCATATACTTCTCTTTAAAAAGCCTAAAAAAGATGCCCACCTCACGGATAGTTATAGGCCAATTAGCCTATTGCCAACGTTGTCTAAGCTTCTAGAGAAATCAATACAAGCACGCCTAAGCGAATTCTTGACAACAAACAGAATATTACCTGCGATTCAGTATGGGTTTAGAAACCAACATTCGCCGACTCATCAACTCCTGCGAATCACACAAACCATTGAGGAGGGTTACGAAAATAAAAAGTTTACAACAATCCTATTCTTAGACGTAGCAAAGGCTTTCGACACCGTGTGGATCAATGGACTAATACTGAAACTGTTGCAAATAAGATTACCAATGTATTTGTTCAAGATTGTTGTATCTTTCCTTAAGAATAGAAAATTTGCTATACGCATCAATTCAACACTCTCAGATTGGAAAAGTATTGGCGCGGGTGTTCCACAAAGATCCGTTCTAGGCCCGATATTATTTAATATTTTTACGCATGACATTGAAGAACCTGAGGGCATACAACTCGCCATGTTCGCGGATGACACCGCACTCATAACACAGCATGACAATTTGCAAAGTGCTACTGCAGTGCTTCAAAATGGTATCAATGAGCTAATGAAATGGTTTGAGAAATGGTGTATAACAATCAATCCAACAAAAACGGAGGCGAAGATCTTCACACTCAAGCGATATAGCAAACCAGCTCTGCTCACTATATATAATCAAGAGATAAGATGGAATCCATTAGAAGAGGGTATTAAATATTTAGGTGTATATCTCGACCAAAAACTTCTATGGGGCTATCACATAAATCGAAAGCTAAATGAAGCATATGTTCGCTTAGGTATGTTATACCCTATATTAAATCGCAGAAGCTCATTAAAAATAGAGTGCGGTTTGCTTATTTATAACTCCATCTTACGACCTATACTCACTTACGCCTGCCCAGTGTGGAGTGCCGCATCACAAACACATATACGAAAAATACAAGTTTTTCAAAATAAAGTGCTGCGAATGATAACAAGTGCCGACTGGTTCGTGAGAAACACTCAAATCCACTACGAACTTAACCAATTAACAATCGAACAGTTTATTAAAAAGGTGTGCGTTAAATTCTATAAAAACTTGGAAATGTGTCCGAGTACTCAAGTGCATCAATTAGGAAGAAAAAATATACATACAAGACTTAAGCGTCGATTAACACAAGACCTTGTTGAAATAGACTAATCTGTAAATAACTATATTAGGACAATACTTAGCATTAGTAGGTACTCTTTTATCATATTTTATGAACTTGTTATTAACTCAAATAACTAATAATGTTAACCTTAGATGTAGTTACTGTGTATTTGTTATGCAAAATACTTTAACAAGACCATGAATAGCAAGAATATTTGCTGAACTGGTTCTTCCAATAAAAAAAATAAAAAAATAATAATAATTTCAGTAAGCTGTGATACAAACCTAGTTTACGTTGCGTTTTCAAGGTTTTCTCATTACTTTTAGGTTTTTTTTATATGATGGAGAAACATAACTCTTAGGTTTTAGGCTGTGGTATCATATTTATTCAATTAGGTAATAGACATTAACAATACAAGTTTGATTATGAGCATCTTAACCAAACGAGTTTGACTGCCAAAACGGGGCGTTGAGCCGAGTTTTGCGGCAATCATACGAGTTTCGTTATGTGCACTGAGTGCGGTAATGAAGCTCTTAGCGATACTAAAATTAATCTGGTTAAGAGCCTATAACAACACCGATGAAGATAAATAAGTTTTATTTACTCCAGTAGGATAAGTAACTCATTGTGTCACTCATTTGACGCTATTTCCGTTAGGTAATAAAGCTTATTTGTGTAATGGCTTCATTAACTAACTGAAATAGTGTCAAATGAATGACACGACATTTTCCTACTAAAATATTTTTGAAAATGACAGATCTGACATTTCTCTTAATGCACTTTTCACAATTTTAGGCAGTTGTAGATAACATTTTAGACAATACATGTGTGACAATTAATATACTTGTGTGCATACACACACGTATATTAATGATGCTCTTATTCTACTTGTATAGTAAATAACTATTAAAAGATTACCTAAAAATTGATAATTATTGTTAAGTTGAATAAGAACAATCTCTACTATTGAAAAAATATATTTACTTTTTTCAAAAGAATCTTGAAATTTCGGCGTATTTTTGAGCGATTTTACAAACTACACGAACTAAGGTCACTGGATTAACCACTAAAATGTAAGGTATCACCATTAGTGATTTTTATATCTGTCCTTGTCGCACAATTTTCTCCAACTGGGGATAAAAAGCACAATCTAACCATATATGTAATAGGTACTCCTATATTGCTCGCGCCTGTAAGTGGAGAGGTCACAAAGACCATTTTAGATACCAACGTCTTGCAAAACCGGTAATTTGTTTTTAGCGTTTACAATGATGTTTATTCACGTCCAAGAAATATGTTGATTTAGTAATTGGTAATTCATTAATTATCATTAATTATCATGCATATTAAATTGACATTTTATCAAAAATTAATAATTGTAACAAGTACTATTTGCATCTTCAAATTGCAGGCGGTGGAAAAATTCAATTAGTAGAAAAGAGAAAGTGTCGTGAGTCAAAATATTTCAAAAATTATTAGCATTGAGAACCACAACTTCATATGATCAATAAAAAATGTTGTTCATAATTTCCTTAATAGCTCAGTTGATAAAGCATTAGTTTTCTAATCTTACTGCAACTTTATATTAAAATTTGAAAATTGTGCAATTTTATATTACTAGAACTCTTGGCCAGCCTACGTCTGGCCCTGCCAGCGTAAAGAAACGGTTAACAATAAAAATGCTTGCTTAGGCTGGCGGCCAGCCGACGTCCGGCCTTGCGAGCGTTAACAATACAAATGCGGTCTCGCCATTTGTGCGCGCGCGCCCCTTGCTAGTATGCAGGCCGTTCATGCTGCGTGTGCGCGCGCGCCTGCTTACGTCTGGACGGCGACCGACATCAGCGCTTATAATATAAGATAACCGATGTAGTATTTATTAATTTATATATATTTACAGTTATTTACACGGTTTATTATTAACTAACATAAGCACACAACATAAAGCACATAACATAATAACATAACGTTCATAATAATAATACCGCAAGTCAACTCGAACTGCCGCCGCTGAGGGTTGCGCCGTTGGGGTGCGCACCCTGTACTTTGGCATTGATGCGGTGACGTCACATGCTTGGCAAGTGTGTTGCCTATCCGTAAGGCGTATTGCTGTAGTGCAAGTGTGTTGCCTATCCGCCAGGAGCACTCACCACAGTTCGGCCATCCTGACTTTATGATTGCCCTCAATCATTATTATAATTTTATTACTTACACGTATCACTAGGTGCTAAACTATACTAATTACAGTAAATACTAACAAAATACATAAAAGTTTGAAACGTGTACCTCATATCAAAATCCGATATTTAAAAAAATAGAAATAGTTTGAACTATTACAATTGCATACAATTAGCCCAACCCATTAATCCAGGGTTTCATATTTTGAGGTGAGCAAATACCTTCGAATGGCAGCTGAGTTAACTGATAACCATCCGGATCTTTAATTAAATATCGATCATTATTCAATATTTTCTTAATTACATAAGGTCCCCTAAATTTTGGAAGTAATTTTTTATTGACTCCCGCGGTAACATCGACATTTCTAATCATTATATAATCTCCAACTTTATACGTAAAAGGTTTTTTATGACGTTTATCGTAATATTCTTTATTGTAATTTTGACTCGCTATTATTTTTGAAACAGCATTGTTTCGAATATCAGCCAAATTGCGCTCAGTTTCTTGTTGATCCTCCAAAATTAATTTCAAATTATCTTCCACTAAACCAGTCTGATTAATTCCAAATAATAACCTTGCAGGTGTGTCACCGGTAGAACGATTAATTGTATTATTTAATGCAAATTCTACTTCATGCAATATGCGATCCCATTTTCTCGTATCCTCTGACAGCTTTGCTAACATTGGTGTCAAAGATCGATTAATACGTTCAATCTGACCGTTTGAATGTGGAGTAGCTGTAGCTATCAAAACATGCTTTATTCCATGCTCTCCTACAAAATTTTTAAATTTAGTGGATGTAAAAGAGCTACCACGGTCCGATATAATTTTTGCTGGTTTACTATAAGTTACAAAATAATTGTTTAGGTGTTTAATTACCTCATCAGAATTGGTGGTTACTGTAGGATACAATTTTATAAATTTTGTAAAGGCATCAATTATTTCAAAGATATATTTATAACGATGACCAGTTTTTTCTAATGGCCCGTAATGATCAATATGCAAACAATAAAATGGTAAATTTCCTTTGTCAGGACAATGAAGTCGTCCTTCTATTTTGTTTAATATTGTACCGTGTGCTATACACTTTAAACAATTTCTTATATAGTTTTTCACTTTTTGTTTCATATGAGGGAACCAATAAACGCGTGTTAAATATTCTGTGGTTTTGCTAATGCCTTGGTGACCTATATCGTCGTGACTAGCGTTAATAACGTTGTGTTCCATTGTGCTTGGAACATAAAATAGTAATTTGCCATTATATTTTCTATAAACTAAACCGTTACTCATTTCGAAAATTTTGTCCTCATTTACTTCGAGTTTCTTTTTAATTTCGCTAATTTCCTTATCTAAATCTTGCAAAATTGACAAGTTTCTTTCAAAACTATTTTCAGTTATGAGTAAAATAGTATAAGTTCGACTAAGTGCATCAGCGTGTTTCATTCTATCACTTGCGCGATGTTCAAGTTTGTAATCATAATTACGCAATATAAGAGACCACCGTAAAATTCTCGGATTTACTTCCTTTCTTTCTAATGTCAATTTTAAGCTGTTACAATCAGTGACTATCGTAAATGGTATCCCTTGTAAATAAATTCTAAATCGTTCAATTGAATAAACCACTGCTAAAGCCTCTAATTCAAAGCTATGATAACGTGACTCGGCTTGCGTTGTTCTTTTGCTAAAATAACAAATTGGATGAAATTTTCCATCAGATTGTTTTTGCATAAGTACGGATCCAAAACCATGCGAGCTTGCATCGCAGTGCAACTCTGTTTCCGCCTGCGGGGAATAAATTGCCAAAATTGGTTCCGATATCAATGCCTCCTTTAAAAGATCGAAACAAATTAATTCATTATCTCCCCACTTAAATGCAACTTTTGATTTGAGAAGATCATATAATGGTTTCGAAATTAACGCAAAATTTTTTACGAATTTGCGAAAATAAGAAACTAATCCAAGAAAGCTTTGTAATTCGCGGTATGTCCTTGGAACTGGATAATTTAAAACAGCATTAATATTTTCTGAGTTAGGCTTTATTCCTTCGCTGCTAATTCGATACCCTAAATAGTCGATTTCATTAAGTAGAAATGCACATTTTTCAAATTTTAGTTCAAGTAAGTTGTTTACTATAACAGTAAGAACTTCTATCAAAATGCTCAGATTATCTTCTATTGTTTCTGTCGCAATCAGTAAATCGTCTAAATAAATTAATATTTTATTTTGGTTAATCAATGAACGGAAAGCTGCGTTTATAAATCGCGTAAAGAAGGAAGCTCCGCTCGATAAACCAAAGGGCATTTTTATGTACTCGAATTGTCCTTTAAAAGTAACAAAAGAAGTATACGGAATAGAACTGTCTTTTAATTTAACATGATGAAAGGCATCTTTTAAGTCTAATCGCGTAAAATACATTTTATCCCGAAGACTATCGATGTGATCGTCTATTCTAGGAATCGGAAATACGTCTCGTACTGTTATTTTGTTTAGCTCTCTGTAATCAACTGCCATGCGAAATCCATTATTCTTTTTTTTAACTAACACAATAGGGCTACTGTATTGTGATGTGCTAGGTCGAATAATTTGTCGTTCCAATAAATCGTCAATAATTTTTGCAACTGCCTCTTTTTCACAATAAGAAAGGCGTCTCGGATTATGATAAAAGGGACTGTGATTTTGTTTTATTATTAATTCCATTTCTAAATTAGTACTTGGTTCATTTGGTTTTTCCGCTTCTACATAATATTCTTGTACAATGGCCTGCACCTGATCTCGAATTTTCCAGCCTAAATTTTCATTAATGTTCAAATCTATTGTGCTTAATGAATCCTCACTAACATTTATTTCCAAAATTTCGCTTGCAAAAATATTCGAGTCAGCAGTAGGCATTTTGCTAGAAATCTTAACATTTTTTCCAAGTACAATTTCAATGTCATCATTAGCCATAAAATCACGTCCTAGTAAACAACAACAGTTCATGGTTGTGCTAGGTACAACAAAGAAATTTATCACAGTTTCACAACCTTGAATTGTAATTTTTTGTTGAAATTGACCTAAGATATTTAATTTACTTTTATTAACCCCTTCAAACTGTAACGTGCCAGTATAAGGTTGTACTGTTACTGTTTCGGGTACCAAATTATTATCTAAAAGTGATATTGGACTACCACTGTCCAATACTGCAGAGATTTCACCCATATTTTCAAAATTTATTTTAACTGTGTAGCACGGCACTAAATCACTTACAGATTCCACTAAATTGGTTGACCCAATCTGCCCCTGGCTTTGTCCTCTCGGCTGCGTGACCCTTCGGCTTGGACATGTGTTCCTCACATGACCCATTTGTCCACAAGTGTAACAGGAACCGCGCTCCCTTTTCGGCTTTGGGCACGATGACGAGAAGTGTCCGGTTTCGTTACAGTTGAAACATTTGGAAACAAAGCCTTTCGAGTTTCCTTGAAAAGATCTGGCAGCACTTGTTGAGGGCACCCTGTTGTTAGAATTGGTCCTAGCTGAAAAGTTTGAAACAGATGTTTTACTTCGAACTCTGGCATAAATGTCCAATTTCAGTTTTAATTCCTTGAGTGTAGTTGCCTCGTACAAAAACATTTTATGGTTGTTGTCATCCGGAATCCCATCAATAATATACGTAATTAATGCTTCCGTTTCCACTGTACCCCTCGAAGCTAATTCCTTCATAATTAGGAAATATTCTTGAACAGTTTCCTCACGCCGCATTTTTCTATTTGACAACTTTTGATGTAATTGAGCACTATTAATTTTTACGGAGAATTCGCTTAACAGTCGAGATTTTAAAATTTTCCAAGAGTTGAGGCCTCGCTCTCCTTGTATAAACAGTTTTGCTAATCCGGTCAACGATTTCTTGGCAAATATCAGCTTTTGCAAATCATTCCATCCCATAAGAATTGCATTGTCCTCGAAATCGGAAATCCAGGTCTCCACTGGGTATTGGTCGCCGCCGTCGAAGGTCCTCATGGTGTCCTCCACGTCTCTGAAACTCATTGTGAAGACAGGTGCCGTTGAACAATTAATTGACTGAGCCGCTTCCGGAAAATCTTCAGCTTCCTGCAGGTCCTCCTCAGCATCTTGCTCCGCATTTGCCAAAGAATCCAAATCCACCAAGTGCGTACAAATTCGTTTGACGATTTCTTCTTTATTGTCACCATATTCAATTCCCAAGATATTGCAAATTGCAGTTAAATCGCCTAAATTAAAAGTAGCTGCTGCCCATTGTAACTTTTGATTGAATGGTTCCGATTCAAGTTCGAAATCAAATCCCGTAAAATTTCGAAGTTGTGCACGCCTTTGTCTAACATTACCATCTTCTTCATAAATAAATTTATAAAAAGCGGCAATAGATTTTACCGATGCTTTAGCAATATTTTCCTTTAATCCAGGAACTTGGGCTAAATTTTCCATTTCGTTGTTCACTTCAATCGCGACACGTAAAATTTAAAAAGCACTCCGATTTAAATATGATTAATATACTGTTTTCTTTATCTTTATCCCACTTCTGAAGCTGTAGTATTTATTAATTTATATATATTTACAGTTATTTACACGGTTTATTATTAACTAACATAAGCACACAACATAAAGCACATAACATAATAACATAACGTTCATAATAATAATACCGCAAGTCAACTCGAACTGCCGCCGCTGAGGGTTGCGCCGTTGGGGTGCGCACCCTGTACTTTGGCATTGATGCGGTGACGTCACATGCTTGGCAAGTGTGTTGCCTATCCGTAAGGCGTATTGCTGTAGTGCAAGTGTGTTGCCTATCCGCCAGGAGCACTCACCACACCGATAAATAAATTATAATTGTTAAGGTCTAAATAGCTCAGTTCGTTAAGAGCTAGCTTAACAATTAAAAAGTTTTGGGTTCATTTTCCATTGCCGCTATTTTATTGAGAATATAGTTGTTCTGAAATCTGAACTGGCGAGATCTCGGGTGGCCATAGAGATTTATGACCCACGAAGATTGACGAGCAACTGAGTGCTGCCAAATATTCTCGGTTTTGGGATTCTTCCATCTATCACGACTTATGGTAATATCGAACGATATAGTATTTAATGGTATTAGGCCGATATTGAGCATAAATAAATAAATAAATAAATAAATAAATAACGGACGAGTATACATTTTGTGGCCGAGGCCAATTAAGCCCAGGCTAATAAATTATCCAAGTCAGTTATATGTAATATCGGCCGTATGTTGTTTAACAGTTTTCATAATATCTACTAAAAGTGGGCAATTTTAAGATATAGGTATATGTAATTTTAATATAAATATATAAATAAAACTTGTTAGTAACCTGAGTTCCACACATAATTTGGTAGTGTAGCAACGGTTATAACAGCCATGGCCGCTATGGGTGATATTTTGATCAAGCAGACAGTACTGATATAGTACAATAACATGTAGGTATTGTGAAATTTTAGCTGACGGGCTTTACAGCCCTCAGTTGTGACCCGCAGTAAATGTACTTGTGTGTGTTGTTTTGAATAATGCTGTGTCATCTATTTGTGAAACGAAGTGCAGTAAGATACGCGTTTCAGATTTACGAAACCAGGTAAGACATATCTGGAAGTTGAGCAAATTTCTCTTGCCAAGAACTTCTTCCTGTTGGGAGCACGCCTCTTTGTTCAAGCAGATACAACAGGTGGCGCCTAACAATTACCCGAATTTCTTCAGATATTTTGCATTGCTAACTCAATTACTACTGTTATTGTTACTATTACTACTAATGATTTTGGAGGTATTTGATTATAGTAGTTTGTACTATACCAAGGCACTGAAGTTTAGCTTTTTATCACAAATGTGGATTTAGTTGCAGAGACCTGTAAGGCCAAAGCATATAAATCACATGAGGGATAAAAAGGGACTTCAGTGCCGAGAAGTACATTATGTTTTTCTTAAATCGTGAAATTACAACATTTTAACCAACTCTTGTAGGTTATGTTAATGTCGGTTGACGTTTATCTATATCCCCGCCGCCTACAAAGTCATAAAACAATGGATTATTTCACTGCTGATTTCTCGTACTTTAATGGTGATTTCGAGATACTTCACTGCCGATTTCAGAAAAAGGTTTTTTTTTTTTTCATAGCTTCCAGTACAATGCGGTATAAGCATAGGTTGCGGCTTATCTCAGATATATGCATAAACCTGGTGCAACAGTGTAACTGACAGAAGCCGCAACCTACTTACAGTGCTGTGTACTATTACGCTGGGCAACGTATCGGTGTCTGTGGGAGCCTTTAATATTTTTCGACGACTGACATCGAAAGTAGATTTTTCTCACTGTCATTTGACAACAGAAACTTGACATTTGCCGCTGAGCGTGCGATTTCATCATTTTGCCGCTCGCCGAGCGTTTTGGGTTTCCGCGTGAACAAAATAGATAGCCACGTCCGAATGTTTCCTTGACAATGCCCGTCATTTGTCGAAATAATCAGGTCACATGTCTAATAGACTGCGCGAGTAATGTTAACTTGATTGTCAATTAATTTTTGCGATAAAATGAAATTTGATATTTTTCTTTAATAATATGCTCAGTCGTCGAAAAAATAGTATGTATGTTTCGAGCTAAAAGTGCGCTTGCCGCTTTTGCATGATTGCTGGTTTCGACTTCGTCTCAACCAGCAATATTCATGCGCAAGCGGCAAGAATGCACTTTCAGCTCTTAACATACAATATACTATTACGGCATGATTAATAGTTATATTACAGTTTAATTAACTTTTATTTATACTTTCTTATTGTATTTGTGATGGTTTAAGAGGTTTGCACTTTCACGAATTTGTTAATTTCTTTCTATTTCCTGCAACCAGTATTAACTGTTGGTAGCAGTTAAATCGATAAGGAAAAACAAGTTTTAATCACAATTATTTATTAAACCGCTTACAAAACATACAACCTTCTACAAGAATAAACAATTTTCAAAGTTCCTAAAAGCAACTGGAACAGTCACGTCACTACTAACAATAAAACTTATACTCGTCATGCGTCAACAAATAATATACATTGTAATATAATGGCAGTTGAGCCTAAAAATTGGCACTATTTCGATACTCTATCTGCAATGCATCTCAGACATGGCATTTCAGTGTTCTGTGTCAAAAACCGTTTTAGTAGATTCCGTCATATTTTTGTTACTGTCAACTGTAAAACACGATGCGATTTGAGCACACCAACGCTCATGCTCAGTCTTTCTACTGATTAAGTACATGCCAGTTTGGCCTAATACTGATACAACTCCACACTCAGTCTGGCAATTCGATTGATATAATGGGTAGGACGGGCTTAAGCAAGTCTGCCCTTTTGATATTACGTATGTCCGATTTCTCAGTCTGCTGCTCCATCTCCACTCCATTGGAACGACGCTCACTATTGTACGCAATGTTTCCATATTCTTGCAGTAGCGGACAGGCACCGAGAACGAATGAACAGAAGTCCTTGCGCATTCCAAACCACCCTAAAACACCATAACTTAGTTGTTGACCAGGGCACTATGGCTGTACTTACATTTATTTCCTCCTTTCGCACTGAAAGACATAATGATAAGTGTGATGAACGAAATAAACAACGGACTCGCTACAGCAGTGTAGGTCATTTTAATATCGTCATCTAATTTATTAGCTAATAATACCTAAAAATTAAGAATTATACTGTGTATCAAAAAATACGCTTCATGAAAAATGATAATCAAATCAATTTCGCATCAAGAAAACGAGCAGCTCTTATCAGAATTTTAAGAAATTGATTCATTTCAAGCTGTTTCAAACTATTTTTCTATATCAAAATTTCAAACAAAAAAAAATCAAACAATTCCATTATAGAAAAAAATAATTTTAAGTGAAATTTCATAATTACATTTTCAAAAATTATCAAAATGAACAAAATTTTTTTTTTAAATTAATCACGACTGCGTTTATCATTTTTCTAGTTTTTCTAAAAGCTCAAACCGGCGCATTACTCAATTTCTCTCTAAGCAAAATAACAAAAAACTTGCCCGTATGACGCATACTTATCAGCACACGCTAAATATTTGATATGTGCTGAAATAAGACCGGACGAGTCTAAATACTCACCTGAAATATCAAAATTGGTATAACTAAGAATGTATAACCTAAAGCTGATTGAAAACTAGATTTCCGTTGTTGCGCATTTACTTCTGGGGTGCGAAGTAAAATCGCTGCAAATATAATTGTATATAAGACACCGACCTGTAAAAGAATATTTTTAATATCGCACATAAATCAAGTTAAGCACTTACTAATGATAGGCACATAACAATCCAAAGGGGTACAAAAACCACCTCCCAGGACCATGAAATAAAACCATCTAAGCGAAGGGCTAGGAAAATAAATTGTAATACGTTCACGGCACAGAACAACTCCAGCTGAAAACATTTCACTTAAAATCGACAGATACACATCACCACCTTCTTACCTCAAACGATCTGTCATGTTTGACGGCCCATATACAAACAGCTATACTAACTATTGATATAAAAATTAGGGGAATAAATACTAAAATCCACAAATGCCTCCCCGACTCCAGTTTGTCACACACAAGAAGTTCAAACATTAACAATATTAGGTGCAGCGCTAGTGATATTAGCATAGACTTATAATGAATATACGCTTCTCCTTCTAACCTGCAACAGACTCAAGACGTTAGGAATTGCTCGTAGGAATATCATACAACTCAAGCAAGTTTACCTAAAATGTGGGTATCTCCACCACACGTAGCTACCAACGGTGGCGCCCATAATTACTAATACTTTCCATAGCCAAATCGGTGCGAAAACGCACCAAAACGACCAAGTTAGGTGGTTATCTAATCGTAGTGCAAAAAGCGCTATGAATACCAACAAACAACTGTGCACAACGAATTTGCTGCGAAAAACACAAGAACGGCTACTTTAATTACTTTGTAAGACTATAAAATATAGGCTACAGTCAAAATAAAAATTGGGTTATGTTTCCAAATATATTCTGGCTACTAGCAAACAATCGCAAATAACTGTTACACAAACTTCATTAGATTACAATAAATTGCTTACCTCGGATTAAAGTCTTGAAATAATTGCTGCAAGTTCATTTTACGTCTTGTTGGCTAAAGTTTGTTCATTGTTAAGTAAAATAGTAAACAAACAGTTGCAGGAGGTACCAACTTAAATATCACTAAAAACTGCACAAGTAACTAAAATATATTAGCATTGTTTACACAGCTGCACCATTCCCGAGTCACATTTGTGTCTAGTCTACGGAAGCTTTGACCTTCCGCCTTGCAGGCCGAGCTCCTTCATGGGGTGTTAGTGCCTCACCATTATTATTATCTTATTACTCTACTTCGTAGCTCACTCTTCGCTAATTCTAACCAAATATTCGTTCAATAATGCAAGTCTGTAGCACTGCACCACTCTACTGGAGGTTCTAACAATATTTTTAATAAGGAAACTGAAACCAGGTGGAATGTCGTGCCGTCGAACAAACAGTGTTAATTATCGGTGTGTTAACATAGCCGTTAATAAATATTATTTTAACTGATAGACGACCAACATCTTAAGATTTTTTAAATGATAATAATAGGACAAGATAACGTTTTTTTCTTAGAAATTCGTATTAATTTTACCAGGAGTATATTCTATGTACAGTTACGGCCATATGAAACCGGGCAGCACTTTACTCTATTGTGAATTGGTATTAAATCACATAAGAAACATAAAAATTAAAAATTGTCAAGGTACTGTCAAGTAAAAGCCTGATTTACCAAAATTTATGAAAATGACCTAGAATGTCAAAATGGTGGTCGTTTTTATTAGGCCGTAACCGTACAAAAAATAATCAAGAGTAGCTTCATGAGTGGAGTTTTTCCCAACCAATAACTCGTTATACGGAGTTTTGGTTATCACAAGGCTTCGTGCCCGCACCCACAATTAAAATGATGGAAAATGAAACTGTGCCTTTTAAAAATAGTTTAATCGGAATCAGAAAATCGATGGCCAAAGAAACTTTTCCAGTGGAGACCACCAGGACGAAGAAAGCGAGGGAGGCCTAGACGATCCTGGAACGAAGGAATCCGCAAGGCAATGCAAAAACGAGATCTAGATGAGGAAATGGCGCAAGACAGGGAGGCATGGCGAAGGGGACTGGGCAGGCAGCACTTAGCTGTATTTTGATATGTCATTCGATGTAAATAACATATACATTGTATTGTATTATCAAGTCCAATATATATATATATATAATCGGAATCAGTTACGAGATTGTATGTAGATATAATTTGCCAAAATTACCAAAAAAATCGTTGGCACCTTTTTGGGGCCACTAACTTAATTTTGTATTTTGTTTTCTTCTTTATAAGTTCTTCTGGAATTTGGCTTTTATAACAATTGTTAGGTGAATTTATTGTACTAGTGTAATTAGGCCTGAGTTCAAACCATAATACGAAAAAATGCCGTAGAGACGGCCCTGGAACCTTTCTTGGGACGCAATTTCGTCGATTTAAGATTTCCATTGTGTTGCAATAACAAATTGACTCCCATTGTTGTCTTAATATATCAGCTGATAGGAAGCAAATTTAGGTTGCATTCGAGGAAATTTGTTATTGTAGGTTATACTATGTAGGATCGAAATACCGATTCCTTTGTTCTCTAAATTTTCGGCCCAGCTAAGACGCAAAAAATCTATTAAGAAGGACATTAACGTCTCCATAAATGTTGATAAGGGCGACCGGCGCACACGTGTGAAAGCACTGCGTCAATTTTCAAGGTCTGTGACGATGTATTGGAAGTTTTGCTAATCTTGTTAAAGCCCGTACTGGGGCCCCACCAATTCCGCAATGTTGACCAACAAGATCTTTTTAGAAATACCAATGGCGATTCTTGAGGATTCAACGCCCCTTCCCTGATTGGAAATCACCGCCTTGTTCTCTGAAGTCCATCTTTACGCTGTCACCAATTTCTCCCGATTTGACCTGCAAACTACCAGAGATTTTTGAGTGACTGAACCAAAGGAGCCTGACGAACTTTCGTCTAGCAGCCGCTAGTATTTTAGACAGATACTGCGTTTAATCCTGTTATAGAAACATGTTGTTTCTTCCTTAAATACCAAGCGAGAAACCATTTGTTTTGCTCACACAGATTGTTTTTATGGCAACGGGTGG
This sequence comes from Agriotes lineatus, assembly GCA_940337035.1. Lineage (NCBI taxonomy): Eukaryota > Metazoa > Arthropoda > Insecta > Coleoptera > Elateridae > Agriotes > Agriotes lineatus. The sequence continues at coordinate 36,529 of CALNHX010002895.1, read as the reverse complement.
GCGAAAGTAGTGAGTGAAAGTAAACTTTCGCCCATTGTCACTGCCCAGAATAAAATACAAAATTTTTAACATTTTAACTTTATTTGAACACTTACTACATTATTGTTTAATTATTTGTATAGAAATTAACCACACAATTCTGGAAAACTGGGTTACTTCCATTAAAAATGCTAGAAGTGGAAAATTGATGTGCTTCAACGAATCCCGTTCCTGCAGTACCTTCCGTCACGATATTTTCTGTTGCCTCAACTTCTACGCGATTTTTTTTACTTATGCTTGCTCCCTCATCACCGCTAACTATTCTTTTTGCTATGTCAGTCTTGCTAGCCACTGATTCTTCAACATAGCTCTCAGCTACAGACGACGAGCGCCAGCCTCCGTGTCTTTTTAGCATCAGAATATCTGCAGAGGTATTAGCCAACAATGTGGTTGACGTTCGGCGAAAGCAATGCCCAGTATATAAATGAGCATCTTTTAATTTCAGGTAATCCGCTACGACCCTGGGTATCTTTGACAGTGTGTTTATACCCACGGGTTGCACTGAACATTTTCCGTCACGGTAACACAAAAAGAACCTCCCTTCGCCAAGAGTTACAGGGCGCAACGCTGCATATTTTCTGTAGATCGCCAGACCATTAAAGCATTTGCCGTCGGTGCCAGTAACAACAAAAGAGCGAGGCTTATAATTTTTAGTGTTTGGAATATTCACAATCAGTATGGATCCTTTGTCTTCAATATCGGTGGTTTTGAGACTTACAAGCTCGTCACATCTGCAAGCACCCATAACTCCCATTACAACTGCCGTCTTCATTAGCAAAAATCTCTCATCGGGAGCTTCATTTATGAATTTTTCTATGTCTTTTTGCTCAAATGTTTTTGCCTTTTTAGGTTGGTAACCCTTTGATTTGCTTTTTAAAACCGCAAACAAGGTTTTAAACCTACAAATGAATCAGGCCCAGTTGTACAATCGTTAGTTAACCACTGCTTCAAGTGATCCATGGTTTAACAGATGACCGTGGTTCAGCGCCGCAATCGTTGTACATAGCAAGTTCAGTGCATAGTCAGCTGAACCACTGGTCAATACTAGAAACCAAAGTTGGTAGCGCCAAATTCCCTAGAATTGCTAGTGACAAAAATATTTTCCACCAACTTTACCCCAGCCAGCTTGAACTGACAACCTAACCTCATTTTAGTTAGTATAATTCGTTTAACCCGTAAGTACTACTAGCCAATTTCTGATACATAATTGCTACTATTACTACTAAATAAGGTCTCACAGTGGATTGACACAAAAGTGGAGACCACCACTTTCCAAAAACAAATTATGCTCGAACAACATAACCTCCAAATGCAGCTGATGCGTGAGAAGCATGCACAAGGTTTGGAATTTGCTGAAGAAGAACACGACCTGAAAATGCAGCTGTTGCGGGAGCAGTTGCAAGAAAGAAAATAGTTATCGTTAGTTTTAAGGTCTGTATTATAATAGTTATAAATTATGTGTTATAACAGTTATAAATTATTTGTTATGTTTATTAGTTAATGAGTTGTGTATTGTTAGTTTTTATTATATTGGTTATAATTTATGTATCTATGTAATTAATATTGGTCGTTACTTTTTAAGCTTCAAATAAAAAACCACACTCATTTAAACGTTTTATTACTATTACTACTAGTCACTAAATACTTGAACATTTTTCGATACACATATAGTTTATGTTTCTATTATATTCAACATACCCTTAAAAAGTAATTTCATTCAACATTTTACAATTTCTTTTACTTATTTATTATTATTATAGATTAAATTTAATACATGCAAATTTATAATAGATTGGCAAAATAATCAGTAATCAACGCATGCCTTATAGCATTATTGATATTATCGTTGTTTTGAACCCGTTGAACAACTTCTATGTTATTCATGTCTTCAATCAATGCTTCCGTTTCTTCGTCAAGCAGTGGTGGTGCAGGATCTGCATTTTCGCATGCTATATTGTGAAGTACAGCTGTTGCAACCACCACTGCTTCAACTTTCTGAATTTCTAACCGAATTCCTAGTGCCAAGATGGGAAAACGGCGTTTCCAAACTCCGAAACACCGTTCAATTGGATTTCTAGTACGAATTTGCGATTCATTGAACAAATGCTCCTCTGGTGTCCTCGGATCTCCCAGTGGAGTGATCAGATATCGTTTGATACCATAACCACTGTCTCCAACCAGCAAACTGTCGCCCATTTCTCCATGTTCAAATGTGGCTCGAACTCGGCTCATATTAAATATGGTGCTGTCATGAGTAGAACCAGGCCAACGACAAACGATACTTGAAATTTTCAATGACGCATCGCAAATGCACTGCACATTCATAGAAAAATAACCTTTACGGTTACGATACAATTCAGCATCATCTCCGCCTGGTGATTGTATTTTCACATGTGTACAGTGTACAGCACCTATACACCTGGGAAAACTGGCGATTCTATAAAATCCTAAACGAACACGACTAATTTCTTCTTCGGTTTCCGGTAAATGAATATATTGCGGTCTTAGCTGGGCAATAGCTCTGGGAACTTTGTATACGATCCTGCTTGCTGTTGATTTGTGGATACCACAAAAATCACCAACAACAATCAACATCGAACCTGTTGCAAAATAACGTAATGTAAGGAGCAACATGTCCTCTGCGGATAGTGCGCTGTTTCTGTAAAATAAATATAATATTACCAACAGGTACACTTTACGGTAGAAAATAAATAGTTTTGATTTACCTGTTAGTAGGTGGAGCAATATTAATCTGATCTAATATTTGCCGAACAGTATCTTTTGTTAAACGGAATCTGTCAAAAAATTCCTCCTCAGTCCACCTATCGAAGTGATTTACTCTCTCACGAAATACCCTTGGATTTCTGCGTAAACCTTCATCTACCACTCCCACTAATTCAAGCATATCTTCATCATCAGTCAAAATCCCAAGCAAGTCCTCCATTTCAGATAAATTAATTATTAAAATCTGTATTTGTTAAATATAAACAACGCTTTGCCGTTTATTACACGCCAACACGAAGATAAACAGTAAAAAAAAAACGCCAACGCCCCAATACTAAACGATAACAAACGCCAGTACAACAATAAACGATTAAAAACTGCGAAGACACCAATAAACAATAACAAACGCCACCGAATATTTGAGGTTAGAAACGCCCATAAATCACTTGACCATGGGTTAAACCACCGATTTTGGTGGTTCAGTGAAAGGAGTAGTTAAACCACAGTTCAAGAGCTGACCTCTGGTTGTACAACACCCACTTAGACTTGATCTCTGGTTCAACACTGACTGTGGTTTAACTAATGATTGTACAACTGGGCCTCAGTCGGTTACATTCCATAATTTTAAAAACATAGTACTAAACTTACCTGCTAATGTCTACTTTTTCAAAAATGACAAAGTTGATCTTAACATTGAATAGGTGGACCACAACGAAGGAGGTGCATACTTCTCAATTAGGCCGTTAAAATAGGCTACAACAACAGTTTCAGTTATCACTTGTACCTTTTTTGCCTTCATCCATTCACGAAATTTTTCCATTTCTTCCCTTTGACTTTTCTGGCAACAAATGAAATGTAGCGGCATCAGCAGCTTTTTGGACGTCATCGGGTACAGCAAATTCTTCACTTTGCTCCATTTTTGTAGCAATTTAATAAGGCAAATTCAGGAAACTGAACCAAGCGTAAAAATATTGACAATTTAATTTTTTGTTATTAACAAACCATAGCAACGTAACAACACAGCCTACCTACGTTTTTTATATTGAATAATAAACGGGGCTGCGCGCGCTATTGCGCGGTCTATTCTATTCAATTTACCACCATTTTTAGGCTTATTACGTTGGGCCATTCCAAGGGGGTTCAATGGGCTCCGCCCCTCTCCAAGGGGCTCTAGGTGGTCCGTCCCTCTCCAAGGGGGCCTTCGCGGCTCCAGGGGTTTTGCCCTTCTCTAAAGGAACCCTCGGGGCTCCAGGGGTTTCGCCCCTCTCTAAGGGGGCCTTCGGGGTTTCGAGGACTCCGCCCCTCTCCAAAGGGGCCCTTGGGACTCCGCTTCTCTTCAAGGGGGGCCTCGGGACTTCTCCCCTCTCCAAGGGGGCCCCATGACTTCGCCCTTCTCCAAGGGAGCTATAGGGGCTCCGCCCCTCTCCAAGGGGCCCTTGGGACTCCGTTTCCCTTCAAGGGGGCCCTCGGGACTTCGCCCCTTTCCAAGGGGGCCCTTGGAACTCCGCCCCTCTCCAAGGGGGCCCTCGGGACTCGGCCCCTCTCCAAGGGGGCGCTCGGGGCTTTGCCCCTCTCCAAGAGGGCCCTTGGCGCTCGGCACCTCTCCAAGGGGGCCCCGGGACTTCGCCCTTCTCCAAGGGAGCCATCGGGGCTCCGCCCCTCTCCAAGGGGCCCTTGGGACTCCGCTTCTCTTCAAGGGGGCCCTCGGGACTTCGCCCCTTTCCAAGGGGGCCCTTGGGACTCCGCCCCTCTCCAAGGGGGCCCTCGGGTCTCGGCCCCTTTCCAAGGGGGCGCTCGGGGCTTCGCCCCTCTCCAAGGGGGCCCTTGGCGCTCGGCACCTCTCCAAGGGGGCCCCGGGACTTCGCCCTTCTCCAAGGGAGCCATCGGGGCTCCGCCCCTCTCCAAGGGGCCCTTGGGACTCCGCTTCTCTTCAAGGGGGCCTTCGGGACTTCGCCCCTCTCCAAGGGGGCCCTCGGGACTTTGTCCCTCTCCAAGGGGGCCCTTGGAACTCCGCCCCTCTCCAAGGGGGCCCTTGGCGCTCGGCACCTCTCCAAGGGGGCCCCCGGGACTTCGCCCTTTTCCAAGGGAGCCATCGGGGCTCCGCTCCTCTCCAGTGGGACACTCGGGGCTCCTCCCCGGTCGCGAAATCGAGGCGACGGTGAGATGCATGTAAACACAAATGGGGGACATCGCGTCTGCAATTGTCGTGACACACACGTTTGGATCGTTCTTCTTTATTTATATGATTATTGTTTGTCATATCAAAATTGTATTTGCAGAAATTTTGTAGATATTATAAGTGCAGGATTAAACAAAACGCTATACAGCACTCGTGGAGAAACCGTTTCGCTCACTTATTTGCCTTTGCACACTCGCCTGGCGGCTCGTGTGCAACTGGCAAATGCGTGAGCGAAATTCTCAGTTTCTCCACTTGTACTGTAATATACTATTCACTGTGTGTGCATGTCTTTCCCATATTTTGTTTTTTTTATATTCAGGATTTGTCCTTTCTTGAGGAACGTAAATTTGGAAATACGCTTGGGACAGCATTGTCAGCTAATCGAGGGTAATCCAGCATCAGCTTCTGCAGTTTCCCACTCTTATTTCTAACGCTTTCAAATGTCTTTTTCATTAAAATATATTTCACACACGACAGCACTTTTTGTTGGGGTCCAACCTTCTCGTGGTATTGCACGAAGCCATACTTTCTTTCGGATCTCGTCCACTGGAAAAGAAAATGTTATAGTTTGCATAGGATTTCCTTTTAAGGTACTGTCGTGGTTGGTACACAGCGTCTTCGTGGCATTCTAAATATAAAATTAAAAGTTACAAGAAATGCCCTAAACATGAGGTTAGATTATTACTTACCTCAGTGAAATACTTAATAAAAACTCTCACTTATCACGAACAGTACAGTAATATAAGTAAATGTATTTCTTCAAACTTAGAGCAGTCCAACATATTAATATTTAATCACACGCCACATTTCAACAGACATTTTTATAAATAAACAGTACAAAAATTGGCAGTAGGTTAGAATGGACAGTTGTAGAACCTCCCCCCACCACTTGTCCTTGAGTTCAAGGTCAAGGCTATTTTGCAAGGCTGAACTTCAAGGTCAAGGCTAAACTTGAAGGTCGAGGCCACTTGGAAGGCTAAGTCAACGATCAAGGTCAGCGCTATTTGGCAAGTTCGGTTGCTCAAGGTCAAGGATCCACATGTAACCTTGGAAATGTGAGAATAAAAGCGCGTAAAAGAGTCTGCAAGGGTAGTAGCATTCGAACGCTGATATGGAAGCCTTGTTAAAAGCTATAGAAGTAGTTAAGGGTCGGCAAGTAGCTGCGGTGGCGAGCAGTACTACGAGAGTCCATAAAGTGCAGTTATGTCCAGTGCTTCTGAATAGTACAACGTACAAGTTAAACAACTCCAGTTCAAAGTATGTGTGTGTGGGGTTAAGGGCGAACTCCGGATTTTCCCCAGTGATTCAAATAAGAGGAAACAAAAACGATTGGGTGGAGTTCGAGGAGTTGGATTGGGCTACCCTAATTGAAAATCAGGGGATCCTGACGAATTATTTCTATTCCTCCTCCGAAGAGCAGTGGTCTCCGCTGGTAGCTGCACGGAAACAGTATACATTCTTGGAACTTCAGGAAAAGAAGATACTAAAAATTGAAGAAGTGGGACAGAGTGAAGTCTACTTATCGAAAGAATCGTTGGAAGAGCTGTGGGACTTGCAGAGGCTGGTGGAATTGCGATTCGCAGTTCTAAAAGCGCAGAACTTTGAGCAATTTTATCACAAAATAGTGACGGGTATTGCAAACCTGCCTGGGGACTGCATTAGCAATATACGGAGTGTGTTGCAAGACCTGGCGGTAACAACCGAGAACACTGTTTCCATGTATGAAATTTTAAAGTATGGTAGTAACATTGTTCGGTGCGACGTTCAAATAGAAGAACTTGGTCTGCAGGTATTAGCTTAGTCATGTGGATGGGCTATTCTCATTGTCTACTAAATAAATCATTATTTATTAAAAAATTGACTCGACTAGGATTCGAACCCAGATCTCCTGAGGCGCAGTGTCTAGAATTCCCTTTAATGCACCGATTGGCTCCCCAGGTGTCATACCATTAGACCACCGAGTCCTTAAACTATTTAATGAAAAACGGCGATGACCTTCGGGATAATCGAAAGTATAAAAGGTTGCGCATTATCATGGTCTCGTTAATTGTTTTATAACTTACGTCAAGTTCGCACACTATTCGTTTACGTATAAAATAATGGATCAGACTTCAAGTGACGATTCTTCACATGAAATCACATTAAAGCACGCTGTAAAGTTGTGCTGTGCTTTCTGGTTTGAAGATGCAAAAAACAATTTAGATAAAATAGTGAGAAATTCCTCGGGACTCAGAAATTTGACGCGTATGTAGTGACTGCTATGGCTGGCGATAGCCAAAATCAACAAGAAAAACGGAAACGACTGATTGCCAATTTGGAAAAAAACATTTTAAAATATTTTGCTAGAGAAGGAAATACATCGCTGACGCTGGATGTGGACTACCACCCAAAGCATCCCTTTGCTGAAATGCTGGAAGAACGTGTCTCAGTATTTGATCTACCGTGTAAATCTACAACGAAAATTAACGCTACACCAACCGGCATGTTCACACTTCAAGTTAGGAGTGGATATGGCTCGCTCTTCTGGAGATATATTTCAAATATTGATCACCTGTAACATTTAACTAAATATAATTTTTAAATGGTTTATTTTTTTAATTTTGATTTGACCTTGAGTTGAAGGCTAAGATGATTTTCAACATCACATTATTTTCAAGGACGAACTCTAACACCTCGGCCTTGATTTCAAAGTCAAACTCTAGAACCTCCTCCCACCAAAAAGAAAAATGTACAAAAACGGTGCAGCAGCAAAATAAATCATAGTCTATTGAATAAATCGTGACAGTCTGGTTGTAACATGGACACATGGGAGCTATATGGAAAATATTTCCAGGAATTTTCGGAGTTATTTCCATGGTTTGGTTGCGATCAAATGAAAATTACCGTTACGTTGGATGGACATCCGGACTTTAAAACTTTTCCAACAGTACCACTTCCAGACGGGGATTGGTTTGATTACAATGTGATGGAGCCCATCGAGAAGTATTTAAAAAATTGGAGATTAGAACGTGAATGTGTGAAAAAAATCGTATACGAGTTATGGTGATGCCCGCCTACCCATCTGTTGAATGTGCACGCAACATCGCATTTAACCACTAGAAGCTTAGTCATGTGGATGTGGTATAGAGAAGCCGCTCGACCAACTGCAAGAGACGTACCTAGTGCGGTTAAACGATTAGTGAGTTGGTTGGAAGATTTGGCGTTTGACGCGTCTCACGAAGCCATAGACGGTTTTGGTTGGTTCAGTGACGAGGAACTGAAGAAAAAAGAAAAAATGTACAAAAACGGTGTTGCTGTTGGTCGACTATTTTTAAACGGAGCCATAAATGAAGGCCTTCTTGTAGATTTAATGGCTAGTCTCGGTCTGGACGAACACATGTGTGAGGTGAAAGACTTTATAGAGAGGAAGGAAAATGAAGAAGAGCGTGCAGTTTGACGACTCGAAGAATCAGGTGTACAATTTGCATACGTTTGCGTATGCGTATCGAGAAGCTCGGAGAGGACTGTGGCAACGAGAGGCTATGGATAGGTTGCGGTTCCAACGCAAGATATTTACTGTGGCTGAAGTACTGCGAGACGTCTTGTGCGCAGAACATAGGCACACAATTTATGTAGAACGCTTTTCCACTAGTACGTAGGTGTTTAACCCATGTAGTAACACTGTATATATTGTATGCAAATAAAAACACAATAAAAATTAAAAAGTTGTTTTATTCCATTACATAGTGATTATAGATATGGTAAACGTTAGACAAAGCACAATAACAAACTGGAGCAGAATGATATAAACAAGCGGGTTGTGATGGGGTGAGGGCCGGTTGTTCTTCAACTTCGATGATGGGGATATTGGTATAGCGGCGTAGAAAAACTGCTTTTTCTCGACCTTTCACATATACTTCGGTGACATCGTGCAGAAGACGTCGCAAAATTGCAGGAAACATGTATGCTGGAGTAAATCCCTCATTCCAATCGATGCAATGGTGATTAGTCATTACCCAGTGGGCTTGCTGTTGTAAATGAGATGGTAAGGCGGTAACGGAAACGGTGATTTTAAGACGTAGTGTGATACTGAGGTACCGTCGTAGGCGGCTAACTCTTTTGGGCTGAAGTGCTTATCCGACGTCTTGAAGCCTTGAATGTCGATAATGAGCTTCATCGTATTAAGTGGTGGGAGCACGATCCAGTTACGTTAAAAGGCGAGGTGCAACTGAAGTGGTTTTGAGAAATTACAGTTGTTTAACTGCTTTTGACAACGCGTTATAAGTAAAAACCCGATCGTGAAGAACGAGACAATACGCGGTTGTGTTGGCTGGCACGTTAGCGGAAGTTTCAAATTCAACTCGAAAAACGACAGCGTTTGCATGGAGGTAGTCTTTTTGATGGGAACAATCGATCACAACAATGGGTGATTTGTCAGCAAACTCATTGGGCGTGAACCAAGGCTCGTCGGTCTTGTTATAATAGGATGATTGAAACTTGGAGTACATATCGTATAACGTGGCGTAATTATTGAGGCCATAATTGTTATGTAAATTATCGTAGGGGAAACGTTCGGTGTTGAGATAAACTCGGAAATTCGTAAGATTAATTTTGTCGAAATGGCTATTGTCCTTAGAGATGAGCCCCGAACGTTCCGTCTGAAAACCTACGATGACGTATCTGGGGGTTTGCAATTTGGTGGTTGTTGCAATGGCATGAGAATGTTGAGTCACGGCATTAACGCCTGGTATGATATGAAGTTGCCAGCTGCGAAACGCTACTTGCGTGTCGATATTTTTGTCAATGTATTTGGTTAGAGATAATTCTTGAGCAAGACCTGGAGTGACATGTGGAACTTTCCAATACAGCTTGTCAATCGTAACTTTAGCCGTCTCCGCTACGGTAGCACTGAATACAGCGTCGGCATCGGTATTGCTGCGAATCAGGACAAGTTCTTGTCGGATGTTAAGTATAACTTTTCCATAATCTTCTGCAAAACCTAACAGCATTCTCAAAGGTATGCAGGCACTGAAGTTGCCCTGTGCATCGGTAATGTGAGTATTGGGGGCGTACAACCAGCCAGCATTTTGAAGCTTTTTCACATCATCAGAGGTATAAGACACATATCCCTTAAGAGTAGATGTAATACCAGGTTTGGTAACAGAATCGACAACGACACCATTGATTTCGTATCGGATTTCGCTAAATAAGTGAGCCAACCCATTGTTAAGAAATTTGGCCGTCGTAACTTCACCGGTTGCTTTCCGTAATTTTCCCTCTATGTATAGATAGCTCAAACCTGGTAGAGTTGACATATCTTCAGGAATTGGAATTCGAATTTCATCGTTATAGTCGAAACGGTTTGTATACGGTTGATGGGTGTGCAACTGATTGCTAACGATGGAGTTGTCGACGAGGACACGTTCCCCAATATTTAGAATACTCATGACAGCACTTTAAAACCCAACGATCGCAAGAAGTCTCTGTTTGCCTTTGTTAACTGCTTGGCGGACGAAGCTGAACTGATTTTACAAGGCTGTGGACAACGTCTCTTATACGAACTGGGTTGGACATGGTAGGGTGAAAGGTTGAATCGAAAACCCATTATAACTTCTTTAAATGCAATGTTACCGTGACGGTTTCCTTACTAAAACTGACGGGGGTATCAGTCTGGTCCAGTATTTTAACAGTTAGGTTAGTGATCTGTCTCGTGCTGATCGGTAGGTAAATGACAGGGTTAGGTGTTTCCACTATTTTGTACCCAGGCGGCACTATGGGGAAGAATTGATGAACGATGTGGCCAGGCTTACCATTTTTATAGGAACCGACAGAGATATTGCAGTGGATAAGGATGGAGTTAATGTTCAAAATTTTTGTAACATGTTCACCTGCATGCCACATATTCGCATCATAAATTTTGCTGTCAAATCCCAGCTTGTCTCGGATAGTATTGTCACTTGTAAAGTCGATTGGAACGTTCGATTTTATTTCGGTTTTTAAGGTGCTGTTGTTTCCGCGTAGCAGCACCCGCCCATTACTTCCGCTAGACTCAAGTTGGTTATGCAGAAAGTCGGCAATGTCCGTAATTTCGTATGCGCCCTCAGGTATAGTAATATGAGGTAGTCCGACGAGATGAAATTCATTGTTGGGAGGTCTAATGTTAGCAATAGTATTGTAGGTTTCGAAACTTAACAACCCCAAAACATATTCGCTACCGTCGTCTAAGAAAATAGGGGGGTCAAAATTCGCAGTAAGGATTGATGAATCACCTGTCAGAGTGAATATACTAGACATGATGAAGCGCAACACTTAAACTGCCGACAAAAGCGGTTTCGCAAAGTTATATAGGAATTTGAGACACAGGTGACCACATGTGTATGACATGAGTCGTTGATATCTATTAGAATTATACGTGATCGTGTTATTGCCACCATCGCTACGAAAGTATTTCACTAATTCGGTTGGAGGTTGTAAGCGACCGATGCTATCGAAATACAGAACAAAGGTATCCACTTTTACGTAAGCCGTCCAATGCGTGCCAGGTCCTACATCATCGTCTAGGTTAGTGACACCACATTCTCGTTTACGAATCTTCATAGGCAGGGCATCCCGCATAAATATTCCCCTAAAGTGTGGAATTTCTAGGCGTTTAACGTAGTCTGTAATATCGATGTTGGTTAACGCGCGGCGCGGCAGCTTCAACGGTAGTTTTTTGACTGATACGGTCGTAGATATAACCCTTTTCCGCGAGCAATGGATTCCATAGCTTTGTTATGTCGCTCCTTTTCCTGGAGATTCTTTTTAGCAGCCTTTGAGTCTCCCACTGCTTTAGCGACTGCTGCAGCACCACCTCCGAGGGATCCCAATGCTCCTAATGCAGCAAGTATGGGTACAAGCGGCAATATGCCTCCTCTCTTCGGAAGAGGTAGTACTCTTGACCGCTTCCGCCTCCTCCTCCTTGTTTTTAAAGCTCCTCCTGAATGCGAGCGGACTGTGATACCGACCCGTTTGGAATGCGTTCGCCGTGTACGCTTCCGTTTCACACCCATTCCGACTTTCGTCTTTCCTTTCATAATTCCAGTAACAGCAAGGGCTGCAGCTCTTTCCCCAAGAGTAGAGTCTTTTGCTTTAACACGTTCCCAAGCTTTCTCTGCTAGAACTTTATCTGCCGCGTGACGTGTCGAAAGATCGCTAGATTGTGAGTATGCGATGTCGTGTTGCTTGCAGGCCTCGTCCAGAGGATTCCTTCCTCGATCGCCTCGAGAAAGACGTTTTTTAAGTCGGGTACCAGGTCCGCAAAACTTGTACCCTGGTATGTGTAGTTCAAAGGGTAATTTGTCAATAAGGGTATTCAGGAAACCGCGACCTTTCCGCTTGGCGCTTCGGTGATGACTGGTTTGTTTACGCCTAGTAGCTTTCATCTTAAAGACTTACACACGACTGATGTTCTTCAAACGGAATTAACAAATATAACGAGAACGCACGGCGGGTAGAGCGCAGTTTCCTTCCGAGCGAAAACGATGGAAAACGTCAAAATTGTGAAGCAAGGGTGTTCCTTACCTGTAGTAAATCACACAATAAATTCCATATCCGAGACTTACAGAAAGCACAGCGCTTTACTGGGTAAAGGATGTAAACGATGTGTGGTCATAGGTCGATCTGGATTTGGAAAAACCAACCTCATGATCAGTTTACTAGTACATCGAAATGGGTTGCGATTCGGACACCTTTATATATATTCGAAAACACTCCATCAACCCAAATATAATTATCTGAGAGAAGCCTTTCAACCATTGAGAGACATTGGATCCTTCGAATATAGTAACGATTGTGAGGTGATCAAACCCCAGGAAGCAAAAGAACATTCCGTGATAGTTTTTGACGACGTAGCTTGCGAGACGCAAAGCATAATTCGAGATTATTTTTGTTTCGGACGTCACCGAAACATAGATTGTTTTTATCTATGTCAGACGTATTCATCTATTCCTAAGCAGCTCATAAGAGATAATGCAAATCTCATCATCATATTCCAACAAGACAACACCAATCTGAAGCACATTTACGACGATCATGTCAACACGGACATGTCATTCGACAAATTTAAAGCATTGTGCTCTTATTGTTGGAATGAGGATCACGGATTTTTAGTGATCGATAAAGAAAGCGAAACCAACGCGGGACGATATAGAAAAGGTTTCGACAATTACTTTAATATATAGACAGCTGCCAAAGAAGGGAAGGTAGTAGTTTACCAACAACTGAAGGAGTTGCAACATGGATAAGCGTTTAGCCAGGGAACTTATCAAAACCCGACAATCCGTTAGACGTAAATACGCAGCTTTAAAAGCAGACATCGCCCAATCCCAATCGATTTTAGCTGAGCAATTTAAACCTCTTTCCAAGCCGCTCACCGAATTGCTGACAACTATAAAGCAAGAAGGTGTGCCAGTGGGCGAACCAAAAGTGGATTATTTGCCAATAACAATTAAACGTAGAGTATCCACTCCCTCTACCTTGCCCCGTCCGCGAGCGATAACCACTCCAGGCCGAGTTTCTGCGACAAACCTTCTGGGATCGTCACACACTTCCACACCGGGGCCATCACACACGTCCACACCAGGGCCATCACACACCTCCACACCTCGATTTTTGCAGACGCATGTGTTATCCGAGAGTGAACCAGTAGAGGAATACGATGAGCAGTTGCAGACGGATGTTGCTGAGGCGGCAGCAGAAGAAAGTGCTGTACAAGCGGCCAGAGAAACCATCCAACAAATGCTGGCACCGGAAGTTCTTGGTCAATATTTAGAACAATTTCAAGGGTTAGCTCGAAAATACGTGGAAGGAATGATACGAGATACTGAGGACAAGTACGATTTGCACTACGGAGTCCGATTCGACATAGAGGGAGATAAGTTTGCTATAGGAAATAAAGAAATCAAGTTCGAGGGTGAAAATATCGTTATTACAGACCACGGCAACAGAATAGTCTACAAAGGCACTCCAGGATTGTACGAATTGATGTTTTTAAAGAAACCGAATATATACAAAAACGCAGATTTAGAGCAATATCTAGATTTAGTGGATCGTTCCGCCGCAAATCGTGTAAACTACGACCCCACACAAAGAGTTAGTGGTAACGCAGGGTCTAAATACATGAAAATAGTACGACCTCTAACTGCCTCCTCAACCATAAGAGCTCCCGGCAGACCAGCGACGAAGGTATCACGGCGTGGCAAGGGATTACTAACAGTGACGGACAAAAAAGTGGAATATGTTCCTTGGAAGGATCCCAACTCATTAGTGAATCGGTTGCGTATATTAATAGCTTCTCAGGCAGCTGGACACACGGGTCATTCAAATGAGATAGTCCGTATCACCGAAGCCTTACGAGACGCGAAAATAATCTTCTAAGGGGTACAAAACCTTAGGGTCGACGGAATGTCGATCAGAACGCATTCAACGACGAAGCAGTAATGCCGATAGACAAATTTGGAAGACACTACCATAGCGCGCGCTATTATTCTCATCCCAAACGTATCTTTATGAAAGTAAAAAATGTAAACCAACTCCACATAGAAGTACCACTGCTGCTAGTGGGGCGTGGGTTCGATGAAAGCGGATATTCCAAAATTTTCGGACAGAACGAGTACATTTTTCCGTTAACAACCGGCGAGATCATAAGTGTTCAAGTCAGCGAACCTTTGGTAGTATCACACATCAACGGCATCCCACAGGAGACGCTTGTCGGTAAGACATTGCGGCGAGGAGATAAACTGCAATTCGAATCCATAAACAATAAGGTATACGTGCAACTGCTGCTTAAATGTCCCGTAGGAGAGTAGAAAGCAACAGTTGACAATGAACCTTAAAGAAGCCATAGTTGGCGAACTCCACAAACCAGCACGAACACATTTCAAGAGAAGGCGCGTTATTCTAAAAGGCTTGAACGATTTATATCAAGCTGATTTGGTAGAAATGATCCCTTATGCAAAAGTCAATAAAGGCTTTCGTTATATTCTGGTAGTCATTAATGCCTTCTCGAAGTATGTGTGGGCCTATCCCGTAAAACGTAAAACAGGAAAGGACGTAACAGTTGCCATGGGTAAAGTGCTGAGGAGTGTAAAGGTGTCACCTCAAAACTT
This sequence comes from Agriotes lineatus, assembly GCA_940337035.1. Classification (NCBI taxonomy): domain Eukaryota; kingdom Metazoa; phylum Arthropoda; class Insecta; order Coleoptera; family Elateridae; genus Agriotes; species Agriotes lineatus. The sequence continues at coordinate 21,463 of CALNHX010002895.1, read as the reverse complement.
GCAGACGGATTTGGGGAAAGAGTTTTACAACACCGATTTTCAACGATTAATGCGACAGCACAATATCAATCACTACAGCACGTATTCTAGCATGAAGAGCAGCATAGTGGAGAGGTGCAACCGCACCCTGAAGAACATGATGTGGAAGCAGTTCAGCCTGCTAGGGTCCTACAAATGGTTGGATATCCTACCCAAGATAGTAGCAAAGTATAACACAACCAAGCATCGCACAATAGGAATGAAACCTGCCGAAGTGAACTTAAAGAATGCGAAACTTCTTTTAAACACAGCGTACAGTCACACAAAGACCGTGGATCCGAGACCTCAAAAGTTTCGTACAGGGGACTCGGTACGCATCAGCAAGTATCGTTCTGCATTTAGCAAGGGATACACGCCAAGCTGGAGCAACGAAGTATTCACAATATCCACTGTTCGACTTACAAACCCAACAACCTATCGACTCACGGACCAAGAAGGTCAGGAAATTAAAGGAGGGTTCTACGAGCATGAACTGCAGAAAACAAAACATTCGGACGTATATCTGGTCGAAAAGGTTCTGAAGAAAAAAGGAAATTTGGTGTATGTAAAGTGGTTGGGATTCGACAATCGACACAACTCTTGGATATCTAAAAGCAATGTTGTATAACTTAAAGAACTACTGTAGCACTCTCAAAATAAAAAAACTGTTTTTTTGTAAATTATTGTTTTATTAATGCCACTAAACACAAACAATATTTCTTTGAAACACTTTCATCTTTCTCCCAACAAAAGCGACAACAGCAAAAGAACGAAATCATTAACATTTTAACGAAGCTGCTATTGTAAAATATATAAACTTATCGTTAACATTCAAAATAGGTAAGCGTATTTGTTTTCCCAACATTAACTACAGTAAGAATAATAATCACAAACATATTAACAAAGCTATTATTTACAAACTAGGAACTATTCGTAAGCTACATATATATAGTATACACTACTAAGCGCAAGAAAGGGTTCGTTTGGTGAGACGTCTGCTATAAATAATAACCAATACTGTTCCGCGAACATACTGTAATTTACATTTGGTTTGCGGCTGCCCGCAGCAGTTCGTCAAGCCTGTAATCAGCAATACTGCAGTGACCCCACGCTAGTGTCTTCGTAGTGTTGGGAATAACGTAGCGCTTGTCATCATGCGACGAAAGCGCGACCTTATTTATTAAGTCGGTGTACATAGTGTGCAAACGGGATTTAAAGACGTACATTTGACACAAGACAGTCTCCCGCTTGTTCTCGGCAACGGCCTGATAAAGTTCGCTGGTCAGATACTTCCGAACAGCGCTCTTTTTCACTCCCTTGGCTTTCTTGTCCACTTTAGATACGCTGTTTACACAGTATGATTTTGCACCGACCCCATAAAAGCTACGTACGACTACGCCAGCATATTCGTCCTTGAATTTGCCAACAACAGACTCGGTTTGCGGAATACCGTGCAGATTATCCACATAATTTGCAGTATCGAACCAATCAAGGTTGCGTTTCATGTCATCATAAAAATTGTTGGTTTTAATTTCTATAATGAAGGAGTCAGTGTCTGTGTAGAGTAAAGAGACATTATTGTCATAACGTTTTTTCAGAAACCCATAAAAAAAGTCATACATGACAGTTTTCGAAATATCCAAAACGGAGAAACCAACATAACTAGGTTTGGCATACCAAACCCACAGTCTGTTCATTTCTACGGCTATTAAATTTTCATTAAAGCAGATTCTATCTTTAAAGTTAGGTCGCGCTATCAACGTTTCAGCCCCCAGTCTATTACCAATTTTCTCCCAATGACTTACTAACTTTACATCAACCCTTTTGTCCACATTCTCCAATGTTTTGCCAAATACGCAGTTGTTAGCCAATTTAAAAGAATTTCTCTGAAAGTTGTTTGTCGATCGGTTTCTAAAGTCAGTATTAAAATCAATGTAGGTTCTGAGCCATGGAGATTGGGTAAATTTCAGTATTCTATGTACTTTAACCAAAGTCAGACCCGCATTCAAGGCCTGCTGTAATGCTCTGTAGTGAATGACATATTTCCGTTTGCCATATAAATTTGGAATCAATTTGGGTTGTTTAAATTTTCCCTCAGGAGGAATGAGAAGCTCCGGACAAAAGGGAAAGTCATTGTGAGCGTCGTGCAAATGCTCTGGATAGTCCAAATCTACCTCCAACACGTACCCGGTATTGGACTCGGCAGACACTTGAAAAATGTCAAAATTTGAAATTTCCTCGTCAGTCATCCAAACAAAATCACGTTGTGGTAGAAACTGTCTCATTGCGTAACCATAAAGGTTGGTTGCGTCTAAAAACATGATAAACGACGTAGGTTTAGAAGCATCGTAATTCCCGACAAACTCATTGTTAGCAATAGCTTGTCTCCCCACACAAGTGCTGACTCCTCCGCGAATACTGTTTCTAAAAAAGTCTAACATATCTAAATCAGTAAGCAGCTCAAGTTCAACCCCCGTAAACTTTAACATAGCGTCCCAGCTTAATCCTGGGGCCGTGTAGTACTGAGCTGGATCCAACTTGTAATGTTTTAAATAAAAATTTCTAAAATTTTCGAACACGTCTGCCAAAATAAACACGTCACATTTGAGATAGACATCGGAGTAGTCGCCCAACGTTTGACAACCAAAAGTTTCCCAAACCTTCACGGCTCGTTCGTAATCAGTCTGAGAAATATGGGTTTCGGTTAGACGGTCATAAAAGTCTTCGATCGAGGGTAAAGCAGACTCATCTAATTTTTGGAAAGAATCTAAATAGGAATATGGAAACACACCTTTCTGTCTCATCAACTCAAATTTGATGCCATTTCCGAATTGATTTTGAATTTCAACGCACTGGCCATCCGACAAGGTGTCGGCCAGCGATGCCAAAGACGAGCCCATGAAACGAAAGCTATCCAAAAATCTGATGCTCAGATAAATGTTTTTTCGCTTTCCCTCCACAAAAATTTCATCAACCCAAAGACGTTTGCCAAACGAAATGTACTTTTCTTTAGTTACCGGAATGACATCAATGTCTTCGTTATTTTGAGCCAATTGTTTAACAAACAGGTGCGAATCGTAATTTAGATTGTGAAAAAATACCGGAATAAAATTTGGAAGTTTATAATTTAAATTACAATTGGAGTGGGCGGCTCCCCGATAGTCTCCAGTCAAATGATCGTGATCGCGTACTTTTACATCCCCCTCACCAAACGGTCGACCACAAATGTAACATGAAACGGCTTCGTTAAAGTTTTGAATTTCCATAGCAGACATAGCTTTCATAGGTACAACGTTTTTCAAATGATGCGAATAGATGTTTTGCGCGTCTCTATCTAAACGTTCTATAAACATGTCCACCGCATCCTCCCCCCGATAAATTTCGAATTTTGACAGGCTGTCGTCATACGAACATTTCAAATAGTACGCGAAAGAGTAGGGTATGTGTTTACAGGTTGTAATCGTATAAGGTTTTGTGGGATCCGGTTGTTGGTCTCCTGCATCAACGGGTGCCAAAATTGTTTCAAAATCCGCGTACACTACGAATCCAACCTTCAATTGCTTCTGATAATTTTCAAATTTGAGAATATTCTGCGGTCTTACCTGACCACACTTGTCGGTGATCAACTCTGTCGTTGGCAATTTAGTATACACCTGATTACAGTCATAACTTTGATGCATAGTCAAGTGTGCTTCAGTTCTAAAGTAATTCAGGCAGCCGTCGCAAAAATGCTTTGCACCATCTCTAGCCGTTATTTGTCGCGATACTAATCTAGACAAATCTTTGATCCAACAGTAGTGACTATTACCTTTGTCGTTAGTTACAAGCAATAAATTTACATGCCACCTTTTTTTACAGGAGGTGTAGTACAGAGGTCCCACAACTTCATATTTAGTTTTATTGTCTTTAAAAAATTTCTCCAAACCGTATACGTTTATAGAAAGCTGCGGATTAATTGTTTCAAATTTAGAAATATCGCGCAACCGAACCGGAAATTCAATATCGGTCCATTGTAAAAATCGACGACAATTCGGATACGAAGAAGTTCGATTAGGCAATCCCTTTGGTACACAGAGGGCCGAGGTTACTGCCCAACCGAAACAACAATCGTCATTGTTTTGAACGTTCACGATCGCTTTCTTGCGCTGAATCTGCTTTGGGAGCGGGATGTACGAGGATGCCCGAAATGGATTGTATTTGTTGACGTTGACTTCAATGTACAACAACTGCTTCAAGATCCATCCTGACAATACAGAAAATTACCAAAGTTAGAATTGTTACAAAAAGCTACAGATCTCTTGCACACACCTGATTCCCGCTCCTGAAATTCCGACACCTTCTCGTCTAGCCTTCCAGTCAAATTATCATATAAGTGGCTCAAGTCTGTACCGCGAGTGACTACCTCGTTAGCCGTATGAAAAGTTTTTACGTCTTGTAGATCTTGAGCTTCCAAAATAAAATACCCGAAGAGTTCGAAATTTATTTTGATGCTAGTTAATTTGGTTAGCTGCCCTTCTATCAAATTTAAAATTTTTTCTTTCAATTCGGTCATATATTCCACAACGCTTATGTGATAATTTTCCGTGGAAATCCTATAACTGGCCACACGGGACTTGAAGGCGTTTTGAAGGGCCACCACACCTTTCCCCAAGTGAAAGACGCCGCACCGTCTCGTGTGACGATTGCTCCTCAGATGACCACCGAAGCACGTTCGAGGAATGTTTTCATCGCACACGTCACAGTATTGCGTCCTTGGGAAACCACCTATCAAAACAAACTATTTACACACTGTACAAACACACCAAGCACGCATACCATCACTACTGGAGTTGTTTAGTTTTGGGCGTTTACTCGGCCCCTCACCACCCACCACCGAAGTCTCCATAGCGTCGCCTGTAATTAATACAACTACACTGAAGGTGCTGCTCTACATCAACACAATTTAAACTCACCACTCGTAGATGGTTGGCCCAGCTGTTGACGACAACTTTCTCTCCGGTGGCGGAACAAATTGTCGGCTCTGGTGAAGGACTGTCCACATTCGGTGCATTGAAACATTATAAATGATTAATTGCAATTCTACACTGGGCAGGCTCTTCGCTAGAACGTTAGAGGTATCGCTCTCGCCGAGTATCGCTTCCCTAGCCAAACATGTAAATACAAGGAGCACACTCTAACACACTACCCAGGTACCACGAACGTGGACGTTAAGCCTTGATACCCTGGAGGGGATGGGGAACTAGGTTACGTCGTTTTGGAATTTAAGGGAACTTACATTTGTTTGTCTAGTGAATTGCCGCCGCTAGTTGACAAATTCGCTTCGCTGTGTTGATTAGAGTTCGTGAGACCTCACCTTGCCGCTGCGTCAGCTGGCTGCGCCGTTGCACATACTCATCGTATTTTTTAGCCTTACGACTGTGCCCTTTGGCTATTTTGGGTCTCACCCTCATTATTTTTTTGGTGACGGCTGCCAGTTGTAATTCGATATTATCTAACTGCACATCCATACCGTCCCTCAAGCGTTCCAAGGATTTAATTTCAGCTATTCGTGCAACCTGAGCGGCAACTCTGTCCTGGTATGATTTTAAATTGTTTTGCGTCAGTGGCATATTTTCGTCGTTGTCATCGTCGTCGTCGTCGCTTACCGAAGAGATGGGCGATATCACACCATCACCCTGTGAAATGGATGATGGTGCAACATCGACCGCCTCCCTCTCAGTGTCCTCGGACGCAACAGAGGAATCGAATGTTGCTACTGTGCCCATTGCAACTTCCGCCACCGGAGAGGCTCGTCCGCTTTCGGATGCTACAATGCGCACAGTATTGTTCTTCTGTGACAGTGGTTGCGGTGTTGCCAGTTGTGAGTTGCGGCTGGTCGGTCGCCTTGAGCCTGAAGCGACTTGGATACCCAATCCGAGGTTTTGGGTCTCTACAGCAACATCGAAAGCGTCTTCCGCAAAAAATGTATCCCCGAAATCAATAGCAACAAAAGTTTGTTCCGGGCGTGTGGGATTGGGGGACTGAGACCTCACCTTTTTCTGCGGTGGTGGTAAATTCTCGCGTATCCCGTCGTTAAAATCAAGACTTGGCATATCCATAAATTTTTGCGTGTTAAACGTTGATGTGTCTTGCACACCCTCGATGCGAACGGCCCCATGTCCAGTCTCAATCGCACAATCCCTTACTGTCTCCTCAATCAATAAATCTACTTCCAAATTTGGCTCAATTTTGCGTTTCTGCCCTCTAACCAAACATTCTTTTAAAATTTTACCACTCGCCGGTTTTTCAGCGGACGATGTGATGGGACTACACCCCGGAACTGCATCAAGTTGGGTTAAAATTTTGCCCTTATTCTGCTTTTTCGACATGCTTTTCCTGCTACTCACCGGTTTTTTTGATGTTCTCAAATCGGCCTCAGATTTTGAGGACACCACTACAACCGGTGGCTGCAGCTGGACATTTTGATGTATTGTAACCTTGTCGTCGGACGCTTTCGATGTAGAAGGTTGAGCCAGTGCGGATTTGGGGTAAGATCCGCTAGCTCTCGGACAGATGCAGAGTACCGCATCCTGCGGTTTCCGCAAACTCAACTTACTATACCCTGGCGCCCGCGTAACACCACCACAAACCGTACAAATCACAACACCTGAACGATGCATCACGAACGAGAACAAACTTAAGAGTGACGCTCCTTACCGCCACCACATGTATTTATACTAACAATATGGTGGGGGCTTGTCCTTGCCTTGAGACTTACATTCCGAGCGTTTCCAAATAACAAGAAGGTCCACCGACCTTGCCCTTGAGACATTATAATTCGAGCGTTTCCAATAACCAGAAGGAGCACTGAGCTTGGCCTTGAGACTTTGAAATTCGGGTGCTTACAATAACAACAAGGAACGCTGACCTTGGCCTTGGTCTGGGAATGCAGTGGATGTCGGTATTAAGAACTTGAATTTTACGGTCGCGACGTTCCTTACCGTCAGCGTCACCTTGGCCTTGGTCTGGGAATGCAGTGGATGTCGGTATTGCGAACTTGAATTTTACGGTCGCAAAGTTCCTTACCGTCAGCGTCCTACATAAACATAAAGTCTACAGTGAAATAGCGGCGTCTAGAAACAATTGTCACAAACTATCGGAAATCGGAGGCTCAGATAAAAATAATTCAAGAAACACCACACTGATTGCCCACTAAACAACGGAGATATGAGCGTTTTAAAATTTACAAGGTGGAAAGGTTGGACAAATCGGAAAGCAAAAGCTAATATATACATAATTTTAAAAAACACTCCGATATCTTAATAAACAACGGAGCTATGCTATTTCTAATATTTAACCCCAAGTGGTTGGGGTAGGTAGTAGTTTCAGTTTAAAATCGCAAAGTACAAGGCAATAGGAACCCAATAAAAAAAACTCCGATCAAATATTTAAATAAACAACGGAGATATGTAATTTTTAATATTTTACCCCAAGTGGTGGGGGGAGGTTGTAGTTTGAGTTTATAATCGCAAAGTAGATGACACTAGAAGTATAATGCAAAAAACCGCGTTTAAATATCTCAATGAATAAAGGAGATATGAGCATTTTAAGATTTTACATTTTTTCAAAAAAAAAAAAAACCAAAAAAACCAAAAAAAAAACCAAAAAAACCAAAAAAACCAAAAAAAAAAAATTATTTTCGTGTGCGACATTTTTCAAAAAATTTTTTTTTTTTATTTGTTTTGAAAATAGTATCGGTTGATCGCGACTTGGTTGGGTACTTTTAATGGTGCAAACACGGCTTTTAGCTTTGTGCATTATTATAAGGTAGATTAGTTTTTTTTTTTTGCCCCAACCCCGTCCCCCACCCTTACCACCCCAACGAAATTTTTTTCCCTATATGCACCTTCCATTAAAATATTTTAGGCGATATATATACTAGGGTTCCACCTGTGTTTCCGCTAGAGGTTGATAAGAAAGCGTAACCCCATTTAATTTGGAAGGAAACATTAACAAGATCTGGGAGAATAGATTTCTTCCTTAATTGAACAGCTATCATTAACAAGATCTGGGGGAATAGATTTCTTCATTGATTTAGTAGCTATTTTTATACAACAGCTAGTTAACGATAGATGGCGACAACAAACACATTATCCGACATATATTCAAATATTTATATTATTGAATTTAAAAATCTACTTTATTTTTTTACAAGGAAACTGTAGGTTTTAGGGAAAAACACAAGAATCAAAAAACTCTTAAAATTCATCAAGCTTTACGAAAACTTTTTTCTATTACATAAATTTTGCATTTTGAGCCTTCTCAAGGTCAGGCGTTGTACCCCTTCTTTAAAACGCCCGAATTGTATAGACGAAGGCCAAGCCCAAGGTTACCCACTTTCATCCCCCTCTTCCTAAAATTCCTCCATTCATTCTGTCTCCGACAACCATCCAGTGCGGTCATCATGTTCTTCAAGTGCTTTTTCCATGAGTGGCCTTTGTTATCAACCTTGGGACTTGTGCAAGGATCTTGGGACGATTTCCGTGCTGGGGAGCATATGCCTTTGGCCCCAACTTACAATTACAATCGGTTCATCCCGTCATATGAGTTGGAGGAAGCCCTCCTGCACTTCCTAGGAAGGGAAAACCAAGTGGTGGCCTTGATTTCGATTAACGGTGGGGCCCTTATTGAGGACCGCGACAGGAGGCAACTTTTCGTTGCCTCACGAATCATCGAGCCCTTCCTAGAACAAATGGCGATGGAGGACCGCTCCACCGAACATGGAAGTGTGTACGTAGACCTCCCTGAACCACTGCCCGACTTCATCAACTTAATGTGGCCACACCTTCCGTGGAGGACAAAGCCGGAGGAGTAGTTTTAGTTGTAATTTTAGGTGTAAATAAATTTCTTAGTATTATTCGTTATAGTTGTAATTATAAATTTTAGTTGTAAATAAATTTCTTAGTTTTATTTGTCTTTGTTATTTACTGTCGAGGTGGTTTATTATAGGGTGTACATGCTTAGTACATTCATATTGAGTTGAGTGCTTCAAGGCTGCAGAATGCCTATCAATAAGTTTGGACAGCACATGCATAGCGATTCTACTCGTCACTCTCAAGTGTTCCTCTTCGAAGACCTGGGTGGGCTTGATAACCTATATTATGAAAAAAACCTACTTCTCTTCGCTGAAACTGCACTACCTGGTGGATTGTTTGGTCTGAATAACACTGGTACATCCGAATATATTATACCCTTCACTAAGGCTAGGATAGATAATGTTATTGTTAATCCTCGCAACACACCAATCATAATCAATAATATTATACACACCCCTAACGAAGTAATTGGGATGGTTTTACAAAAAGGTGATAAACTCAAATTTCAACAACTTCATCCCTTATCCAAGCTGGCCGTTGAATTTCAACTAACAGCTCCAATTATTGCAACCTCTTAGCGTGGTATGTATATTGAAATAATACAACTTTCTCTAATTACTACTTTTATTTCTTACTAAGTAATATCTCACAACTGTACACATTTATTCATTACCATATCACACTTAATTAATTCCATGAAAAAATGCAACATCTCATACATGCATGCTACATTTTCTGATTTTATACGTAGAGTATCCAAAACGCTCTCGATGTTGGTTTTTACATCCCCAGGTAAAGTACAAATACCTCGAGTTATACTTAGATAAAACTGTTCAAACTCTTGACACTTTAAGCACTCCAGTTTGTATTCTAACAATTTTAACAACTCCCAACATTCGAACACTGATTCGAGTCCTAAGTACACTTCAGATATACCTATTTCTTGAAGCACAATAACTTTCCTCAGTCCTATTGTTTTAAAACATATTCTTTTCACAGCACTCAGGTTACGTGGTTGTAATTGACAGTCTCTACTGTAAAAGTAGTTACATATGACTCCCTGATTTTCTACAAGCACTTTAAACTCAGCTTGCTCCAACAGAACAAAATCGCCTTTGTTGCCGTTAATTACAACTGCTGGTACAAACGATGCTCTGGTACAACACAATCCCACAGACGCGAATTTACTTTTTGACTTATTTAACGGATACATCGTTGAGTTCAATAATATTGGCTGCTTTACCTTAACACACATTTCTTCTGTCTTCATTAACACTTGCTGTTTAAGACTTTCAACCGACTGTTGTAACTTATCCATTCTTACCCACCAAACTTGATACTACCCATCGACATCACACCGCGTTTATATATACATCTTTCAAGGTTATTTTCCAGCGTTTATATATACATCTTTCAAGGCTATTTGCTTTAACGGTGGGAGATTTGTACGACCTTGTCTTTCATAATAATATAGTAGTGCTTTCTACTACAGCTACCAGTTATCATCATGCCTGCTATTTTTGGAGATGCGCTTTTTGAAGATGCCCCAGCATTCTACGAGGAGTTTGTGGACTTTCTTAGTTCGCAGCCACCGCCTCCATCACCTCATCGACTCCAGGCTGTCGTGACGCTCGACTATTCCATGAGCCTTGCCAGTGAGCGCCTATGGCAGACGACCGTCCTGAGAACGGTGCCTACCACATACGAGGGCGACCCATTCCTGTGGTGGAGGCAACATATAGAGGTCCCCATCCAGCGCTTTCTAGCGCAACTACCAGATGGGGATGTAATGTACATTAGTTATTGTTGGACTGATTAAATAAATCTATAAACGTGTCTAATTTTTTTTGTGCTTGTGGTATATATAGGACCCTAATACCTAACTCGCTGTTAGTCAGTTGCTCCACTTTCTACAGTCATGTGCGTCGACGATCGTGAAATACATTTCCAAAGCTTTTTGGAACGATTAGACTCCTTCAATACTTGGACTGGAGTTCAAAGTCCAGAATCGTTGGCCAGAGTTGGTTTCTTTCATATAAAAAACGGTGAAGATGATGTGCAATGTTTTTACTGCGGAATTAGAATTCATAACTGGGAGCCTCATGACGAACCCCTCTCTGAACATCTCCGCTGGTCTAAGAATTGCAAATATGCAAATTACATTCGCGCCTTACGAACTGCGCAAGACCTATTACTAAACACCATGACACTTTTCGAAGAGTTAACTACTTTCGGAGATGGCGGTGGTATCGACGTAGTTGGTGGAGGGGCGCTTACCAACCAAGGTTGCTGTTGTTGTCGCAAAAGATCGCCAGTGCATTAGTTGCATTCATACGCTCTACATGGTGCCCCTAAAATTTTTAGTCGCTCTCGCGGCCGTTTATGATGGTGTCGTCTACGTGCTTCAACCACCACATTGCAGTTCGGCGTCTCTTGCTTACAACGATGGTGTGCACAATGTTACGTGGCGTAAAATGGATACCAGTTCGTTGGCAACTCTTCCCGTTTTTAAATTGCCTGTGAAAAACTTTACGAAAGATGGTGTTTTTACGTTCAAGATCAAATACAATTGTTCTACCTATACAGTAGACACTAATTGGCAAACCATTTTAGTGAAGACCAAGCCTGATGTTTTGAAGATGCTGCATCAACCACCCAACAGCTCCTGTTGTGTTTCCACGGTTGTTTTAAGCGTTATTTTATTCTGCATTTTGTGTATGTGTGTTACATATTTCGTTATCTGTTGGTACTATAATAAACTAGTCTAATGTATATGTAAGACAAATAAATATTACTCTTCTTTATGCGTTCTTTTAATTCTTTAAAGTTATGGCGCTGAAGATTATTTTACGTTAACTTAACATAACTACATACACACTCAAAAAAGAACACACACATATATTTATATAAATATTTATTCGATCCAAAAATAATTAATGGCGACCACATCGCCATCTACCAATCTCGATAAGTATTTTATTGTGGGTAGCTTCACGTGCCGGCTCCACCACTCTTCTGTCTCCTGGAGACCTTGGAATGGTTCTGGCAGCGTTCTCAGGACGGCGGTCTCAGCTAACTGCCCGTTGCCGATCATCATCGTGTAGTTGACTGTGATGACAGCCTGGAGGTGACGAGGTTGTGAAGGTAGCGGTTGCGAGGCTATGAAGTCCTCAAACTCTTTGTAGAATTCTGGGGCATCTTCAAAAAGCTCATCTCCAAAACTAGCAGGCATGATGATAACTGGTAGCTGTAGTAGAAAACGATGCGACTTATATAGGGCAAAACCTTGAAAGAACTAACCTTGAACAATAGCCTAGAACAACTGGTCATAACCTTGAGCAACCGAACTTGCAAAATAGCGCTGACCTTGATCGTTGACTTAGCCTTCCAAGTGGCCTCGACCTTCAAGTTTAGCCTTGACCTTGAAGTTCAGCCTTGCAAAATAGCCTTGACCTTGAACTCAAGGACAAGTGGTGGGGGGAGGTTCTACAACTGTCCATTCTAACCTACTTACGTTGGCCCATCTCCAAGGGGGCACTTGGGGTTCCGCCCATCTCCAAAGGGGCCTCTGGCGCTCCGACCCTCTCCAAGGGTGCCCTCGGGGCTCCGCTTATTTCCAAGGGGCCCTCGGGGCTCCGCCCTTCCCCAAGGGGTCCTTCAGGGCTCCGCTCTTCTCCAAGGGAGCCCTAGGGGCTTCGCCTTTCTCCAAAGCGGCCTTCGGGGCTCCGCCCATCTCTAAGGGGACCTTCGGGGCTCCGCCCCTCTCCAAGGGGACCCTAGGGGCTTCGCCCTTTTCCAAGGCGGCCCTCGGGGCTCCGCCCATCTCTAAGGGGGCCGGCCGTCGGGGTTCTGCCTTTCTCCAAGGGGGCCCTCGGGACACACACGTCTGGATCGTTCTCCTTTATTATATAGAGGATTGTCCCTCGTTGGTTTAATTGCGCCTGCAAACACCAGAGGCGCTGTAAACGTCGACAAAAACTAACAGGTGCGTAGGATAGGTATCAAAGTTTAGTGATTTGTGCTGTCAACTCAGTAAATTAGTAAAACACTAAATAATATTTTTTAATTTTTAAAAATATTTTTAGTTATTCGTTACAAAAAACATTGTACAGTCGTGTTCAAAAATGTGTTGTACAGAGATAATAGGCTGTTGTAAGTCGTACTTAAAAATGTGTTGTACAGAAATCGGTAGTTGGCTGTTTGTATATTTTGTCAATGGTAGTTAAATTTCAGAACTGTCAAAGTAACAACTAACTAATTATGGTTATTTTTTATTGTTATTCTTTATAATGAAAATTAATTGCTTTAGATCTTTAGTGTATTATTTTTTCTACTATTAAAAGTTTATTGGTGATTGTGTTTTTACTCAACAAAGGCTCACATTGTATCATTAACTAAATAGACCTAGATCTAACCTTTCAAAGTTTTTGTATGTACAACGCTTTTTTGAACTTTGTGAAATTAAGTCACAATCATAGAGCACAAATTCTGTACAACACTTTAATGAACACGACTGTACCTAACTCCTTCGGTAAGAATTTTCCCGAATTCGCACTACATGCATCACTCCCTTCGGTCGTGCTGCAAACAAAGTGTTCATTCGGGAAAATTACGAACTTGTTAGGTAAATAACTTTTTACTGTAGAGTAGCGTGTCTTTTATGTAGCAAATACGACAAAAAGTTATTAAGAGAAGTTGTTTAGAATCAACATCTAGGTTTCTATACCAAATTTCAAGATCCTTTGCCAACTTTGATCTCTTACATTATCTTTTATGTTTAGGTCCCATATCAAAGAATTTTACTTTTAACAAAGACTGCTATGGAAAAACAAACATATTTCAAAACGTGTTTTATTTCATAATAAAAAAAATTGTTAAAAATAAAATTTTTTGATTTGGAAAATAAACATTAAAGAAATATTTGTCATATAAAAAGCACTTTACTTAGAAAATGGCTTTTTTCAAAATTGTGTAAATCGAAAAAGTGCTATTTTTCGGAATTTAAGCAAGATTTCAATGAGATTTTTTATTGTGTGGTACTTTTAGCTCACTGAACAATCTCAAGGCCAGAACTTTATTTCGTAAAATGTGTCTCTATCTTGACTAGTGAATGCATGCTTCGTAATTATTAAAAAAAAAACGTAAAATTTTACTGATAACGGAAGTCATGTGACAACTTTTGTTTGGGTCATTTGTAATCACTTTGCAACCACTTCTGGTCGTCAATGTTTGATTTTCCAAAGAAATTCTCAATAATTTTTTTTTTCATTTGATAACAGCTTTTTGGCGATCACTTTATTTATTATTTTTTTATAATAATTTTCTTACGTAGTGCACAATGTAGTTTTCAAATTTAAATTCGGCGCCGAGATGGCCTCGCGCCGAGTTGGCTGGCTCCGAGATGGCTCCGCGCCGAGTGTCCCGGCGCCGAGCTGGCCCCGCGCCGAGATGACGGCGTCGAGTTGTCCGGCTTCGATCAATTTCGAGGTGCTCGAGCACGCCCTGTTCGCGCGCATCCTGCTGCCCAACCCGCAGGACTACGTGCAGTCGGCAGGCCTGTCCGAAATATGCGATAGTCATTTCCTACCTAGTAACGTGCTTCAAAAAGACTGATGCGCTGAGCGACGGCGAGTTTAAGAACAGCGTGACCGAGATGATTTTGCGCAATGCCGTGACTGCTCTGAAGCAGCCCGAGCTGTACGAAGGGCAAGATTTGCATGCACAGCTGTATGAGATTCTAAAGGCAGACGATGCTGTTTCCAACTTGTTTTTTTAAAGATTTATAAAGGGTTTCTGGAGGATGAAGGTATGTATGTAAAAATTGTGGGCGAAGCAGGTTTGATTTGCGGTTCTTAGACGGTTTGGATGAGATGAAGGAGCCATTTACGATGCTGTTGAAAATGGTGCATGTTGATACAGCCAGAACTTCGTCAGTTGCTTTTCCATCAGTTAAAATAATTTGCAAGGAAATAATATGCAGAAGAGTGCAAATACACAAAACTTACAAATGAACGTACTCGATTGCCTATAATGAACTATTTTGACTTAAATATATTGTAATGGCCGCCCACTACTAATTAATTGCTTCTAATAATAAAAATATCTAGAGCCACCATACATATTAATTTTAATTCTGGGTTCGTCACAAATCAGATAACTAATTTTGGTTCTCAGGGATAATTAAATGAGCGGTCCAGTGATATGCTTGACCTGAATGATCGTACGCCCCTATTTATAATGTAATCTACTTGCAACTTGAATTATTGTTGGCTAACTCATGGCAGAACAGAGCTCTTATTTAGGTCTGGGTTCACAATTTTAGATTTAAAATTTTGATCGCACGCCTATGGTGCGTAGGTCAAAAGCACCCTAAATGCTACAACGGAGCTAATCTGTCATATAATTTTACGTCCTTATGAAAAACTAGCAAGTGCAGATCGTTTTCGTGTTTGTGATATGAATTACTACTCAATGAGCAAATTAAATAGGTAAGTTTTTTATTTTCCCTCTTTCTTATAGCGTCGGTTGATCGTGTTTTGTTTCTAGCCAAAAACCTCCACTTCGTTGATTCGAAATAATGACGTCAAGGAATCCTAACCTCAATTCTGGACTTCTAAATTCTCAATTTGAAGCTACTGAAGCTATTAAATTGCCGTGAATCTGCCAAGCAGCGATGCTATTCCACTCCCGGGTAGGTTTTGCGGTGGTGCATGTACAATTTTGCTTCACAACTAACCTTGCAATTTTTCCACTTGCTGTCCGATGATGTCCGGAAAGGTGATAATGTGCCAGATCTTCTTTCTGCGAGCAGAAACCGTGGTGCAGGCCTTGGAAGAGCTGGACTGGTGTGCCGCCGATGTAGCCACGAAGTCAGGAACCTCGGAAACCGCCTCTTGCTGTTAAACGTAGGCCAAAATAGGATGGCGAACGTCCCTCGGAAGCCGTTGTGGATCGGAAATATTTTGTAGTGGCCGACTTTAAAACCCACACTTGTGCTTGAACACTGCTATGTCGTGAACACTCTGGTAAAGTTTCGGAGCTGTATTTTAATATTTACTATATAAAAATTTGATTTCTCTGGGAGAATAAAACTGGGCTGTCAGTAGAATTATTTTATTTTTAGTTGTTATTAACAATTGCACATCAATACAAATAGGAAATCAACTCTGTTCAATTGACCTTTTTAACAAATAAATTCTTAAAATCTAACTAATTTTACAATTCTACCTTATTTACTAAATTGTCCTTTGATTTTTGTAATCATTGTCTTACATTATCACTCGCGTTGCACCGTTTTAAATGTCTTTTCATTCACTTATTGCACTGACTCATGTTTCTTTTCGCGCACATCCTCTTTTGGTCACTTCTGAATTCAATTAAAAGTCCATTTCATTGTTATACTTGCTAATCAATAAACTGTTTGTAAATTCAGCAAATTTCCAATATTGTTGTTCCATTCTCCTTTTTTTTAATTTATGATTTGCCTTTAGCTTTGACCTCACTTCGTGCTCGTTGCACCCTGCTTTGCCTTCCTCCACATTACCTTATTATGATATGCTCACAGAGAATTGTTATTAATGAATTATGACTTGCAAAATAGCCTCGACCAGCATTTACTAATTATTTTCATAATCGATTCATTCTTACAAATTTACATTGAAACCCTAAAGCGCCTAGCGTTGCCATATGGCAACGGCTGTAGGGCAGTTTTCTAATTTATGCTGCTATGCTAGTTTACAATTTGGACGCTAGCTGTCGTCATTACTCGTTTAAGAATATGTTCAAGCCTACCAAAAGTGCAAGTTGCTGCAGTATGTCACATGCAGTATTGTTTTAGTGACGTTTTTGTTTTGGTGCGTTAACAGTTTTGTGAAAACCATGGTGGAACCTAACTTTGTGTAAGTTTTCTTTATTATAGTATGTTTGTTTGCTATATAAACCTTTATACCCTATTAAGTAAACACGGTTGATCATATTTCTTACAATTTTAAATTTTTTTATAATGAATTGTCCACGTGGTCATCGCCTTTTCTGCCGCGTTGCCATATGGCAACGCTAGGCGCTTGCACTACCGTAATGATTCATATGTTTATATTTTATAGAAGAGGCTTTAGTTTACAAGAAGCTCTGGAAATAGCATACAGTGATAATATTGACGAAATTTTTATGGAACCTCCTGATGCTTCTATCTTGACAGACGAAGATTCCGGTGATGAAGATGGCGGGGGAACGTTAGATAATCTGCCTAGTTCGCAGCTTCGAGCACCTGCCGAAATAAAACTGCTCAACAGTGAGCGCCTTGAAAGAGCTAGTTCATATCCTGTGCCGTCAACTTCTAAGCAGGCAAATAAAAAGCGCAAAAATAAAACCGTTAAACAAAATACTGATTATATAGTAGGAGATATAGAACTTACAAGTAAAGATTTCCCAGATCCAAATTTTGCAACGTACGCGAATTTCTCGCCAGTCGAACTATTTGAAAAATTCTTTGACGAAGAAATGGTTTTATTTCTGGTTCAAGAAATTTCAAATTATGCCTTATTTCAAAATTCAAACGATCCACGTGTTTCTGCTGAGGAGTTGAAATGCTTCCTGGCCATTCTTATATTGAGTGGGTACAATGAACTGCCGGGAAAGAGGTATTACTGGAATGCAGACGAAGACATGAGAAACAATCTTGTTGTAAATTCAATGAGGCGAGATCGTTTTTTACAGATATCAAGGTTTCTGCATTGTTCAAACAATAATAATCCCGACTTATCAGACAAAATTTGGAAAATGCGCCCCCTAATGGATAGGATCAAAAGTAAATGTTTGCAATTCTTTTAGCCTGAAAATAATTTGTGTTACGATGAGAGCATGATCAAATACTACGGCCGACATAGTTGCAAGCAATTTATTAGGGGAAAGCCAATACGCTTTGGCTATAAGATGTGGTGTTTGAACTCGACTTCTGGTTATTTGATTAATTTTGAGCTCTACCAAGGTAATAGTTACTACTGGTTATTATAGGTAATTTGATCAACAGGTTACAATCCACGGCGATCGGAGGAATACGAACAACAGTTTGGTAAAGCAGCCGCCCCTTTTGTCACTATGTTGGATGAAGTAGCCGAACTCAAAGGAATATACCCATATCAATTATATTTTGATAATTTGTTTACCGGTATAAATCTGTTAAAACATTTAAAAGAAAGGGGCTATGGTGGTACCGGCACAATTAGAGAAAATCGAATTCCTAGAGAATGCCCCTTGACTAATAAAAAAATCATGGCGAAAAAAGCTAGGGGAAGCTATGAATCCACTATAGACAGAGATAATGGAATAATATTTGTACGCTGGGTTGATAACAGCGTTGTAACAATGGCCTCCACATCCTATGGTGTGCAGCCCATAGGTAATGTCAGGCGGAATTCACAAGTAGAAAGAAAATCTATTTTAGTGCCAAGACCAAATATTACAGAAAAATACAATTCGTCTATGGGTGGAGTGGACCTCATGGATGAAAATGTTTCTGGTTATAGAATTGGAATTCGCGGTAAAAAATGGTGGTGGTGTCTGTTCACCTGGATTTTAGATGTATCCGTCCATAATGCATGGCAACTGCATAAAAAGGGGGGAGGGTCAATGACTCAATTAGAATTTCGCCGTTACATTGTCCAAACGTATCTAAAGAGATATGGTGTGCCACCAAAGGGAACAGGAAGGGTTTCAACTGCTAAATCATCGGTTGGTAGGGTATTGGATGATATAAGGTACCATGGTATGGATCATTTAGTAAAGCAAGCTCCCGAAAACAAAAAAAAAACGTTGCGCCGGTGAAAATTGTACATCAATTATACGAACAATATGTAAAAAATGTGATGTAGGATTATGTATAAACTGCTTTATTGTTTTTCATACCAAAAAATGAATTATACATATTAAATTTTGTTGAATAGTACAATGCCTTGTGTTTTTGATTTGGTGCAATATACGGTAGCCTAGGCGCCTAGCGTTGCCATATGGCAACACCGTTTTTCCGGGAAATGACAATAATTAAAACAAAAATTTGCTATTCTCTCTTGATTTGCACCCAACCCACATAATAAATGGCATTTATAACCAGATCTGGTAAAAAAAATTAATCTCGGCGCTTAAGGGTTAAATAGAACATGAATCCAACCTCTATGATTTGAGCTCTGCCTTGTTCTTTATGTTAGGAGAATTAATTTCTTTATTACTTGCATAGCTTTGCACATATTATTCCTAAATTCAAGTCTGATTAATTTTTATTTTATTGCAATTAGATGCCATTTCTCAATCTAAGCTTGTCTGAATTATTCATTATTTTGTTGTGCTGTTAGAAGTGAGACTCAGGGCTTAAGACCATCTCAATGTATACAAAGGGTAATTTTGCTTTTCTCCTTTCCACAAAGCCATATCAAGTACTTTTATGGAATTGTTTTTGTTTCAGAAAGAGATTCGCCATGCATAACTCCAGATAATAGAAATGGATGCTGCGTACCAGTGGCCAATGCCAATGTCCAGTGCTAGAACAGCAATATTTGCAAGCAGGAAGTAGTAGTGAAGAGGAATTTATTAGAAGGTCAATTTGCGGATTACATCGTGAAGAAAGTTATAGAGATGGGACAGATATGGTTTGTTGTAGACTGCCTCAAATCAAAAGAGGTATTTTAATGTGTTACATCTTACATCTACCGGAAACTTAAACTAATACTATTAACGGTTTTATCCAGCTTGTATTAATTGCATTTTTTGAAAACTGTCATCAAATGTCGACATTTTCGTTAAATTCTCAGTAAGCAAAGATTCTTTTTTGTTACTTAACTACGAAATAGTTTTATGGTCTAGAACGCAGAATACTTTAGCATTCGAGAATATAAAAGAAATGTCAAAAAGTTTGTCATTTTTTGAGAACTTATTTATAATTTTATTAATTAAGTAACATACATCCATTTATTCATTTATTCATTCATTATCTATAGCCTCTTTTAGGTTTCCGTGACGAGGCCCATTACTTTTTTATTAAGTCATTTAAAATTTCAATACCTAATAACTATTATAAACATGACGATTATAATTTATGTTGTACTTCATGTAAATTGAAAGTGCCGATGTTGCAGTGAGTTAAATTTATGCCAGATCCAGTGCTAGTTATTGTAGCTTCTAGTTCGGGGTGTTCAATGAGGCTGCTGCTGTAATCGTTTAAGTTTACTCCGCACATTGTATTATTGGCAGGTTCCATAGGCTCTGTTGGAGATGGTAACATTTTATTTGCTATTGAAATTGCATTTTATACAGGGTCTGGAAACGAAGCGGGGGTGGAAGATATTTCTAAAACTATGAGAGTTACAGGAATATTGTGTATATAAAAGTTGTAGGTACGAAGGTGGTACACATTACTAAAATAGTTCTGATTATACAGAATGGCACAAAAAAGTGTGGCGAATCAAACTTACCTCGTTTTAAATGAAATTCCCTATATTTGCGCAGCTTAAAAGTTTTGTATTGAAATACTCATCACTTCTATATAAAGTTGTATGGGTCGAACGTCAATTGTTTTGGAGATATTAACGATTTTATACAAAAAAAATGCTGAACTTCAGGCGCCTGCTGTAAGCAACAGAAAACAATTGAATGAAGGAAAACGTTACCAAAAAATTATGAGTTTCGTGAACTACCTTTCAAGTGTAAAATGGTGGATCTGGGTATTAATGCTATACAGGATGCTCAACATTTGCAAATTTAATAATTTTGATTTTTTTTAATTTGGAACGCTCTGTATATTTTTGTATTTTTGAAAAGCTCTTTTAATGGTGTTTCTTTTCATATGTTACTTCTATCTCCAAATGCAGCTGCTTCAGATGTGCGTGTTTGAACATAAAAAGCAATTTAAGCCCCTTAAGATGCTTTATTTCAAGGGATAACAAACAAACGGCGTTAAAATAATGATTTTTCCACGACCGGGAGTAGAAGTCCGTTTCTATAGCATCAAAATTGTGACAGAAGTAGAACATTTGCTCCCTAGAGACTAAATAAGACAAAAATTTCCCTAGGGAGTTTTCATTATGACTGACACAACAATTATGCCAAATTCGAGGTTATCAGGTTAGGTTTTGCGTCAGTTTTGACACAAACTGACGCAAAAACTAACCTGCTAACCTCGAATTTGACATAATTGTGAGCTATTGTCATAATGACTTACAGTGCCACCAACTTTAAAATTTACCATAGGTTACTAATTTTAAAATAATTGTAACTAAAATGTCAATAAATGACGTTTAAAAAAACGGGTTTTTCGTTTTTAATCTTCCTGCAACGTGAAAAAAATTGTATATGCAACTCGGAGTCAGAAATTGCACCTCAGCAAAATAACGCATTTCTCTCCCTTATTGCATAATCTACTATTAAACACTTGAGTTCACCAAACAAAAAATAAAACCAAGTTTATAAGACAAAAATCCAGTCACTACTCAATACCAGAACTAACAAATACGAAAAAACGAGAAAAGCAAGAGAATATTAAATCTAAAAGGCGATTGAATTTAGAGATAGGAAATGAAATGCAGAAGAAATCTCATTAAAAG